>JAHWFP010052896.1:10802-25733 GCA_023313725.1 Lithobius niger | reverse complement strand
CATTAAGTTTTTGGACCCTCTCGAGGGGGAAATCATGAATTTTTCAGGTCCCGTCCAGAAGGGGGTGTCAACAACACACTAACCAACTGGAAGAAAAAAATCATTTTTGGACCTCAAAAATGGCACTTTCAGCAGTCAAAATTTCTAAAAACGCCTCAGCTTCTGGAGGGCACGCTCCACATATCCCCCCCCCCCCATAATGTGACTGTTACAAGGTTTTGAAGATAGTATAGTGTCATTTCTGTAAGTATAGTTTTTACAAAAAAAACTTTGTAGCAAGGCCTTGGCACCTTGTTTCTTGGCTTCTTCAGCCTTTCAGGTGCTGACTATATTACGGATGTGGACATACAAGCAAACAGTGTGTTCATCATACTTATTGTATGAATCTCGACAACAGATGGGTGTAAGGAACATTTTATAGAACATTTTAAATCCAGCTTGTCTTTTCATTAAAAGCGAGACACGTTTCCTGACAACTAATCTATAACTGTCGGTGTGGAGATAGTTTGGCTACAGCACTAATCTTGGCTACTGGAATTATCCGCAGATGGTCTCAATGGATATGAAAAACGCATTTTTTTAGGGGGGGGCACATTATTTTTGGACCTTTAATGGGGGGGGGGGTCAAGATTTTTTCAGGGTCTCGAAGGGGGTGGGGAGTCATCGAAAATTTGGTGGTGTACTTTTTCATTTTCATAAATAATGAGCGGTCCCTTATCACACGGGCAATCTTTCTGAATAGTAAGCACCAGCAAAAGTCCATTCATTTCCAAGCGACTAACTCGTGCTGTCTACAGTTGAATTAATATTGGACCGTAAGACTTTTATAGGTATAATTGGATTTAAAACTCAGCTACCTTAATGCTGATGGTTACTTTGTTATTGATGTTCCAAACTTTGGCCATGGTGCCTTCAAAAAAGGACAAAAACGAGACGGGATAAAGTCCCAAAGCGCATCACGAGCTTTGTGATGGGTTCCCAGGAACCCGAAGTAAAGCAAGCAAGGACAGCTCAGTGTTCGGTGAAGTCGTCTCACAAATAGACTATGGATGTTCGAATCCTGTTACTGGCCTATGAACCATGACTTATGGGGCAGAAAGCATGCCTGAACGGATACTTCATATTCCGTATACCAAGTACATGACAGATTTTTTAAGTTCTTATAAATTCCTCATATTTTTCACACACACACAGAATAGAATGCAGACATGGGCTGCATCGTGCTTTGTTTCATACCCGTCATACCCGCTGTTTCATTTCATACAGTTATTTCTCCCAGACGAGAAGTCTTGTTATGCGAGGCTGTGACGGTGGTTTCCTCCAATCTAGGGCTCGATATATTTCTGCACATTCTGCATTTGAATTGTTTGCTCATAATTGCCCTGAGCTCGAAATTCTCAGTCTAATGGCGGTAAATATTAAAATGAATTATGCTAATAGATCATCGAAGTCTTAATTATAAGAAACTTGCCTAAAATATTATAAAATCTAATGTTAAAATACGAATCCCAGTCTGAATATGTAGAGTTCCCCGGCTGGTATATTTAGGAGCAAGAATTTATAAATCTTGATTGCAGTTGAAAGCCACTGTCATTAACGATACTCATCACCGTTTATTTTAAGCTTAGCTCGGCAAGCTGCACAATGCGCATGCATACAAAATGTCCCGGGGTTTAATCAAACTGCCAACGTATAACTGAGAATGCCGGATGTAAACGGGACAGAAAGCCAAATGGGCTCGATATTACTTAAATGCCGTGTATAATTACCTGGTTATACCCACTATATGGATTATACCACGGTGTTTAGGTCACAATTATGTAACTCGGTAGCCACCTACCTAACTTTTGTATGTTCGTTGTGCTGGTTTTTAATGTCTGTGATCCAAATAATTTAGGTTTATTGGCAGATGACCATTCCTTAAATCTCCAGATAATAGTCCTCTAATATAAATGCTTGAATTTAGTAAACAACCACTCTTATCTGTGATACATTCGTTGTACAATTGTTTTGGAGAAACCACGACGCCGCTCGTCTAATCGTTCTATCCCGTTGGTAAATATTAGATTGAAGCTGTTGTGTTCTTTTTGAAGCTATATTCTGAGGGAATGGCGGTTATCCTAACTTAACTGTTTGAGTGTCATGAATCTAGCTTTGTGCACTTTGACAGCTTAATAAACTAGAACGGTTTCTACGGGTTTCGTCTGCCAAACCTCAGCTCAAACGGTGGAATTTGAGGGTTTCAAACCACACTAACCGCGAAGGACCCCCCCCCCCCCCACGTATACGTGCTATTCGTAAATTCTTCATGTAAAGAACCGTTAGATATTTGCGTCTGACGTCATGCTTTGCAAATTTGTGTTACGGCGTATTAGCCAAAACTATGGAACATTCAACATCCCAATAATGTTCTATACATCTTCACTGTTAATATTTATGGATAGTGACTGCTCTGTACTAGAAACCTACAGACGCAAGGTGTTTATTTTATGAATCACGAAGTCATTGAGTCATTGATTACCTGTAAGAGAGTAACAACCACAGATAACGGCGGAGCCAGCATTGTGAACTACTAAGGATAAGTGAGCAGCAATAATGGCGAAACATTGTCATCATGTGTTTAAACCATGCGCAATGGCTGTTTGCCGTGACGTCACCATGAGTTAACCAATGACGAACGAGAACAATGGCTGTTTGGCCGTCTGATTGGACTAGCCCAGTCACGTGATATGCACGTCACAGCAAACAGCCATGGCGAGTGGTATAGGTAGGCACCAAAGCACTACACTATGCTATGCTAATTCGACGTTTGCAGATCACTGGTGTATTCGCTTCGTTGTTAAATTTACTGATAATTTCGTTTCTTTAAGCCACGTAATAGGCTTCAAATTTGTTTACAAACTTGTTTTCATTTTATGTTGCGTAGGTAGAACTCTGCATCAGCTGGTGATGAGAATCTTTGTGACGAGAATGTTACAAGCGTCATACTTTTGCTAATCTCGAGACGTATTTCCGTAAAAAAATCCTCAAATAATGTAAATGCATTACAACAATATTGCAACTTGAATCCTTGCCTAATGCCCAAAGAGTTGCTTCTATTTTTTCTTCCTGTTCATTCTAACCACTGTAATAGAATTTTATATGTTGAGATGCCAATATTATTTGCACCATAGCCATTTGATTATTGATTGAATGCCATCAGATATAAGACTTCTGACAAGGCTTTTAAAAGCAGAATTGTAAAACAAAATTTCTAACAAAATGCAGCTGTTAAAATTTCGTCGTCATGGTGCTTAAAGTATTTTCTCTCTGAGTAAAGTGTTCAAAACAAAACTATTTTATGTCTTTTTTTAAATTTATTTTTATTTCGTTAAAAACACATACAGGATTTCATGAAGAACACACCCAAGATTTAAAAAAACCGCATATAGGTCAAACAGTTGACAGAGACAGAAACAGACCTGGATAAGAAAGTGACAATGAGAAGGTTTTTTGGTTACACCAGCATACCATTGGTTACGACTACCCCATCTGAAAACTGACGATTTTATTAAGACTATGCGAGGAAATAAATTGTAAGTACTTACTGTTGGAGTACACAGTACAGTTATCATATTCAAAGTTATTACGGCTGCGAAGGAAGTTTAGAACAAAAACCACATCTTTGAATTGTTTTATTAACCAGCCTTGTTGTTTCTTCAAAAAGGGCAAGGCACATTTTCGAAACATTTGGGCAAAGAAACATTACTTTTGGCCCTTGGTCAAGACTGCCTTCCCCTTTCCTCCTCCATAAATAACGAATGTTCCCTTGGCTTTTTTAAGTCTGGGTAGTTGTTGGATTCCAATAAAAAGCAGGCCCTTTTTTTCACTAGGTGGGGGGGGGGGGCAGGGGATTCGCCGGATCTGTTTACCTTAAGGTGTCAAGTCCCGTGATGCCTTAGACTGTCACATCTATTTGGGGCGAAATCCGAGTTAAATTTTACGAGTGGAAAGATGCATATCAAAGGTGGACTGGGTTACTTTTTTTTTGTCGACCTGATGACTGACAATTTAGTCCACTGAGGATTGTGTTAAACTGGGTTTGTCGGGGTGCAACAGTCAGATCCTCAGTCTACTAAATTTTGGGTCACCGGATCGGAAAAAAGGGACCCGGTCCAAGTTTGGAATGCGCCTTTCCACTCACAAAATTTAGATCGGATTTTTTCTCAAAATTTAGATCGGATTTTTTCTTATTAAAACCTTATGAAAGGTAAAATAAAAAACTACACTAGGCGATGTGGCCACTGGACTTAATTACTGAATATTTCGTATGTGCTCAGGACTACAACCTCGTCCAACCCAAGTATTAACCATTTGACCCAAATAGTGTTATGTTGAATGTACAGTATTGGACAATGAAATTTAGACAGTTTGGAAGGGGCAACTACTAGTCTACATCGATTAATCATGCCAGGTTATGAAAAATCCTTAAATATTACGAAATTGTTAAATTCAATAAACGAATAATAATAACCGCAAAATAAATAGAATACTGTGTCTGCTATTGTAACTGAAAAAATAAAATTTGTTGAACACAGAATGAAGTCAGTCAATCACATAAACTGCAAATCTCTATTTATGGAATCTGCATAGGCCAAAAAAACGTGGTGGCTTGTTCAGTCCCAGGAATAAAGTATCATTATGCGTGACAAAACCGATCTGTAAAGTATTATTTGACTTTAAACGTATTACTCCATTTAGTTATAAATATAAATAGAGCAATAGTTTTAAGATTGATTGATTTGAAAATCAATTTTGCGGTTTTATTTTAAAGAAATGCATTCCAGAAACGTTGAATTTAGGAATAAAAAAGCCGTGGAAAGACAAGTCTAGGAGTAAAAAAAAAAAAAAAACTGGAAAAACAGCCAATGAAAAAAAAAGGAATGGACAGTAAACAGCCAATGGAAAAATTTTGCCGTTGAAAAAAAAAATTAAAACGTCGGAGATAACGGTAGGAAAATAGCCGAAGAAAACAATCCGAGGAAGGAAAATCCGTTTCCAAGTGAAATTTCTTACTTGACCTAGGTTTTTTAAATATCTCTAATGCGTGGTGCAATGACAACACAGACTACTGCACTGTGACTGAGGTTGGCACTAATGACCTTGTTGTCAACGCACCATTAAGCCTCAAACCACCCCCCCCCCCCAGCCCAACCTATAAAAACAAATCACTAAAGAAAACAGTAAACAGTTTCCTTCAGTTATTTCCGTGGCCACTTTTTTTTTTCTCCCGGCTTCTATTTTCCTTTGACTTTTTTTAGTCTTTACTTTAGTCTAATCCACATTCGGAGTTTCATTTTCTGTCAGTGTGTTGCTGGCAGTTGTGATTAGTAGAGGTTTTACAATGTTTGCTCGGGGCCCCCCCCCCGCCCCCCTCCCTCCACCTTCCTAACTCGAAGCACGGTCTGATTGTGTAGTGTCCGAGGGACAATGCCGAGAATAAGAGCTCCTGAGTTGAACGCTTTCATCAATCAAAAAAGAAAGTTAGCGGTTCGAAGCGATCAGATGCCGCTCTTGTTCTAACTATAAGTTGAATGAAGTTGAATTGAAGATTTATATTATTAAGAAAATGTAAGCTGATCTGGTTGAACGACAATCGTGTCACAAAACATGGGACAATTCAACCTCCCGAAAAAAGTTTCCAATATCAACTTACGTGTGGCGAATTTGACTTCAACGAATGCAAGCCCCAACCCCCTTTTTTTTATGGGGGGGGGGGGAGGGGGTTGGTTTTGGGCGGGGATTGGTCCCCCGCTCCCTTAGTGATTCCGCCGCTGGTTCAGCCAATAATTAAAGATAAAAGGAAAACTAAGCCCAATGTTTCCGGAATTTTCATTTGCAGCTTGCATTTTGTCGGTGAATATTAGTTCCCAACGTAAAGTCATTAGCACTATTTTCTTACATCCACGAAGGACAAAAGCTGTTCAAAACGCAACAAGCCTTGTCCTATCCAGACTAAATTACAAAAGCTCAGTCTACAAGTCATTGGTTATTTCGAACGTCTCTACCTGCGAGCGAGAAGTGGACTTGGCGTTCTAGAGTGTCTAACGGCTAAAACGGACTATTCGTCGTAACAGTTTATCATTATCCAACCTGCAACATGAAATATGCGTATTCGTCATTTCTGAAATCAATAGCTTAAAACAATCGACCTTTCGCAGCCATTCACGCCCTGGAGGAAGTAAGCCGTAAAGGAGAGTAGCAGAGAAGCCAACATTTTTCTGTCTAAATTTCATTGTCCAATACTGTACATGATGTTGACGTACACAGATGTACCACCATGAACGTTGAATTATAGGATTATATTGATATTTGTCTGGCAGAATTGCTGTACTCAAAGAAAGGTAGGAAGATTATGAAAACACAGGCCTGTAAGCACACCAGTTATCTGCACCCTTACTTTGATAACATTTACTCTAAAGACGTTGTGCACTGATAGTACACATCACTGTGAACCAACTCAAACCTCCGCATTTTCGTGTACTGTCAGTACACTTTTTCTGTACGATTTAAAGAGAGTACTGTCAGTACACAAGTCGTGCAGAGGCAGAGCTGGTACACAGTGATGAGTACTATCGGTGACCGTTTTTTGGAGTGTAGCCTATGCGTAGGTCTGTATTATAAAAAACTATTCGAGTACGAGCATGCGTGATTGCTCACTTATGAATGTTCACTTATAATTTTGCATCTGAGTCACCTGCAAACTCAATTTGCTGCACTTAAGTCTCTTCATCCCAATAACTTGATTTTTATTTTAGTTAGATTCATATATGCTGAAAAAGTGTTGTCTTATCTGTGAGGTTTGATCGCCTTGAAAAAAAAACTTTTAAGGAAGTTAAGAGATCAACGTGCAACAACTAAAAGTGTCACCTAAAGTGCAGAAAATGGGTTGCAAGTGAAGTTGTGAGGGTGCACGTCGCCGCCACCGCATGCCACGGGCGCACACCTCCCTGTGTGATCGTAAGCGGCAGCGTCTGCATTGAATAGTGCGCAAATATAGTTGTAAGAAGCCAGTGGCGGCAGGTGCACAAAGGTGCAAGCAAGCATTGTTATGAATATGTACAGTAAAGGCCTTAGAAAATCAAACCGTAAGTTTGTTGTCCTATCGAGTGGAAGCTTCTCAGTTATTTGCCGCCCAACTGTAAAGGAACCCAGCGAAATTTCGTCTCTTGGTCGAAAATAAGAAGCAACGGCGAGGCGTGCTTGTAGGCTTACCGAGACGAATTGGTCAAGTCAAGACAAAATACGGTAAGACTGTTCCAATCTGTCAATTGATCCAGTGCCGTCACCAAGCGTATAGTTTGCTGTTGCCGAGCAAATATTTTGCGTTGCTAACCAAAAATGAAGAACTTTTTAATAACGAATTTCGGACCCGTTGTTCGATTGACTCTTCGTTGTGCTATTGCCGCCAGCGTCTCACAAAGTTATATGAAGCTTAAGTAATAGGTGAATTGTTTTGTATAGTCAATACTTGACGTGCCATGGTGCTATGACTCACGTGGATGGGAGTATGCCGAAATTATGTAGTACACAGTTATTTTTATTATTTTGTTATGTAATAATCATGAGCAATAATGTAAGCAAATACAGCAACAGCTTTCTAGAGTATTTTGGCATCGTACTCAGTAATGCAACACTTAAAGTTTCTCTCAAATGGTTAGTTGCTACAGTTCGCGAGGGAAATCTGGTCACTTTTCACATGCCAACACTTGCAACTTAAAATAGTTGTAAAAATTTTATATTGGACTACACATCTCTTCCGTCTAATGAAGTTAAAAGACAAGGATACGACAGCAGACACTCTGATGCTCGGAAAACTTGTGTCTTTCATCTTCTGAAGATGAGTAGAAGACATCATCTTCTGGAAAAGACGTAAGTCCTTAGCTAATATCAAAGATTCCACAACAATTCGGAGTGTTTTCTTGTGAAAAGGTTGGTGTTGAGCATGGGAAGCATAGAAACTGTGCAACATATGGGTATGTTTTAAAGATACTCAATCACTAGCATATTGTAGACCTTGTAACGCGTAAAAAAAAATTTTTTCTAATATAAGAGCAGGAGAAATTTTGAGCAATATGCTAAACGAACAACTCCTAATAGTAACAACTCCTGATACACGAATTTTGTGCATCAGAGCGCCGCAATACATTCAAAGTGCAAGCTATCAGGAGTTGTTTACCCAGATTCATTTGGCATATTGCTCAAAATTTCTGCTGCTCAGTTTTTGTAATGGGCTTTACCCAGAGACTAAGCTGTGTGAAGAATGATGGACACCAAAGGAGACAACGAAGTGACCATTTGGTATAAGTAATGCACAGAGTTCCTTTAAAAGGAGTCTTTTGTATGTATCTGTTTACAATTGAAAAATCCAATAGGCTGAAGAGAATGATGCGCAGAAGAAGCAAACCTCACGCATCTGACAATGGAGGATTAGTTCGTTATGTAGAGTGCAATGACTAACATACTCACTGAAACTGATCTACCGAAATGAGAAGGCGATATCCCTACAAACAAGAGGGAAATACCAACAGCAGATTTGCACTGCTGCAATACATCAGAATCCAGATTATTGTGGCTTTCAATAAACACCATTACAATTAGGAACTATAAAATGCTATTTCGAGAGAGCTCTATGGCCTTGCGTGTACCTTTGTGTGCGAATGTTATTGTTGGTTCTCCCTTATATAAATAAATAAATAAATCATTTATACAGCAAAGAAACTGTATGGGACTGAGAAGGGAGCGCATCCTCCTCTTATACCCAGTCCGAAATTAAAGAAGCAGCTCACATGAATAAAAGGAACAATAAAAAGATGGAAAAAGAAATAAAAATGCAGGTTAAAACATCCTTAGTCAAATGTACAATCTTAAAAACACTTATTAATAAAAATAAAAAATAAAAATATAAAATATGTTGCAGATGCAATCGGCATGGCAAGGATCTGAGATTTGCTAACTGCTATTCAACATAAAACTAAGAATTATGAATTACAAAAGTTAAAAAGTTTAAATGAAGACAATGGCTCGGCTTTAAAGGAAGGGTTGATGGAATTAGGTTTGGGGTCACGAATGCCTTACCACCAAGGTTAGACCTACCAGGGACTCAATGGTCCCCGATGGCATCGCCAAACGTGAGGGACAAGTGAAGGGAAATGCCGATAGGTATCATTGTCAATATTTCTTAATATATTATAATAAAATAATGCATCGCAAAGCTTGGCGAAGCCAATTGTCAATCCTGATGTATAAAAAACAATAATAAAAATTTACCACCGCCAAAGCGGTCAGCACAGAAGGGTTGCGAGCCGGTTAAACCATAACAATCATTAAGTAGCGAGAAGTTACATCGGTCTTTTAAGGAAACGATCAAGGTTCTCAGTTAGCAATTCGCGCTGAAGCCCGCTTCAGAGTCATTACATACCGTACTAGCACGCAGTGCATTCCAGATTGGAACAATGCGAACTGAAAAAAAATTTTGTCTGCAGTCACGTCGCGCACTACCTACTGCCAACTTCCAGGGATGTCCACGCGTAAAATGTAAACAAGGGGCCAAATCGAAAAAAGGAAGATCAACTGTGGTCAGATTTCGCAAGATCTTATATGTTAGAATTAAATCGTAGCGTAAGCGTCTAAGTTCAAGGAGCTCTAGTCCCGCTCGAGTCAGGCGTTCGATGTGATTTACCTTGCGTAGCCCAGGAAGGCTCTTAGTAAACCTTCTCTGCACAGACTCAATCAAATCGATGTCTCTGGAGAGGTACGGCGACTAAACAGGCGTAGCGTATTCCAGGAGCGGGCGGACAAAGACCTTGTATGCCCAAGTCTTAGTGTGGAAATTTCCTGAGGTGAAACACCTATTGATCATGGCAAGCCGTCGAAAGGCCGCAGTTGAAACCTTGGAACAGTGCAGGGAAGACTTAAGGTCTCGGGTAAACCATATACCCAGATCTGAATTTCATCGACGAAGGGAAGTGCACCACCATTTAAAAGGTAATTAAAATCAGAGTTCCCACTTCCGTATCTAATTGATTGGCATTTTGAGACAGAAAGTGGCAACTGCCATATTGCAGACCAGCAGGTAACATTAGAAACTTCCTCCTGAAGCGGGGATGAGGGACCTGGTGAGAAAATCTCCGTTCCGATTTTAAAGTCATCTGCGAATTTTGCACCATACGGTGACGAAATGGTCACACACAGATCATTCACATAGATTAGGAAAAGTAAAGGGCCCAGAACCGAGCCCTGTGGGACTCCGCTCGGCACATATACCCCTTTTGATACTGTATGTTCGATTTTAACCTGCTGAGATCGATTACTTAGAAAGGCGGACAACCAATTTAAAAGAAGACCAGCAATGCCACATCCGTACAGTTTAGCGAAAAGCTTGCGGTGGACAACGGATTCAAAAGCTTTCTTGAAATCGAAATATATTACATCACTCTTAGCACCTATATCCAGTGCATCAGTCCATCGATCAAGCATACTTAGGAGCTGGTGTGTAGCTGATCGGCCTGGTAGAAACCCAAATTGGTCTGGTTTTATAATAGATGTCTCTGTTAAGTAAGGCATTAAAGTATCTCTAATAATAGCTTCCATAATCTTACACACCACGCATGTAAGTGCGATAGGTCTGTAGTTTTCTGGGTTTGATGGTGAACCTTTCTTAAAGACTGGTATAACAATAGCCGTTTTCCACTGTTCGGGAAGTAGTCCTTGATCAAAGGATAAGGTAAAGATTTTAGCTAAGGGATAACTTATTTCGGCTGCTATTTGTTTAAGTAGGAATGCTGAAAGGCCATCAGGACCGCGTGAAGTACTAGGTTTCAGTTTTGTTATTGCTGAGAGAACAACTGACTGTGTAAAAAACACTTTCTCACAACTGTTCTGCGTATATTGATTCTGTGGTAATGGTAAATTTTGGTTACCATCATCACAAATGCTATTTGATGCAAAGATACTACTTAGTAACTCAGCCTTTTCCAGGTTATCAACCAAGAAGCCGCTTGGGCCATTAAAAGGTGGTAAGGATCGGACAGACTGGGTTTTTTTTACGATAGAATTTGAAGAGGGATGAAGTGCTTCCTCTCATGATGACATGTTCTTCCCTTTTCCTGTGCCACTCCTCAACAGAGTCTGAATAATTTCTTCTAATAATGTTGTATTCCATATGGGCCTCTTCACAAGGTGAAGTTTAAATCGTTTCCAAAGTTTAAGTTTTCTATTTCTTAACTTAATCAAAAATTGGGGAAGAGTGTGATTTTGAGTTCGGGGCTTTTCTGCAGGTGTTCTACAGAACCTTAAATGGTTATTTATGATCTCCAAAAAACAACTCCAGGTACTGCAAATATTTTGATTACCTGTAAAAATAAGATCATCCCACTCCACCGTTCGCAGTGAAGCCCTAAGTCCCAGGTAATCTATCTTACTTTGGGTGGTTGTGTCTGACGACAGTGGTTCCAACTCATTTAAGTTGTTAATATTTAGTTTGAAGGAGATAACACAATGATCACTACGGCCAAAATGAGGTCCCACAACCAGATCAAAAAGAAGTCGATCATCATCTGTAAAAACCAGATCAAGAATATTTTCCCCACATGTGGGCTTATCAACAAGCTGTGTAAGCCCCAAAGGAGCCATAAGATCAAGAAAAAGTCTATGGTGTGGGTCACTAGCACAATTTAGTTCCCAGTCAATGGTGGACTGGTTGAAGTCGCCAAGAACTACATTAGAGTGTTTAACATTTAAAGATTTTGTTATAAAATTGCATACATTTATCACCGCTTCGTCCACTCTACTATCAGGTAGATAGCAAAGGATAAATGAAATGTTTAATTTGGGCATTGTAATGACCAGACCCTCAACCATCTTCCATCAGACTCAACTTCCAGACTCAACTTCCATCAGAACCACTGGTAACTCCACCCTATGCAAAATCAACAACCCGCCACCACGACTGCCACGGTCCCGTCTCGCAACCCCGTACTTGTTTTGGTCCACCACCATTGCATTTGAGAAACCACAGTGGAGCCATGTCTCCACAATGAAGATTATGTCATAACAGTCGCTTTTAATCATGGCATTAAAACTACCAATATTTCTGACAACACTTCTCGCATTAAAAAAGGCACATGATAAAAAACTTCTCGTTGAAAAACTGCCTACCTTACTAGGCTTCACATAGTGGGTCACCTTGGTCACCGGTTTCTTCGTATCTCAGATATCCTTCCACCAGCAATCATCAATTTGAGTGGGTAGTCTACCCAAATCAGTAAAATTCTGGATTTTTATATTTGGCAATCTAGCACACATTTAAAATTGAACATTTTAATTACATTGTATAAGCCAAATTAAGCCAACCATTCTCAGCATTCAATGGTAGAGGTGATTGTATTATATGCTGCACTGTGCCAGTGTTAAATGTTTATCCCAGATGTCAGATTTTTTGTTCAAGATGGGATTCACTTAGGAGTGTGGTGCCTTTTGTTATGACAGCTGCCAAAAAAGTTTTTACACGCTAATAATGAATCCATGTAAGAGTCCAGTACAAGTCCACGACCTAATTTCTTATATTATTTCAGAAGTCTAAGGGGCGCGTTTACGCAACGACTCGCCTTTGCATTCTCGCAGCTGAATTTTAATCGCAATGGAAAAGGTGTCATTGCCATGGTAACAATGCTTCCTGGATTATCTAAATCCGACATCGTTTGAGCAAATGTGTGCAGTCTTATAATTCGTGACAGGAAGATAAAGATTTCTTCCTGACGAAACCGTTTTCCCAATCGCTTCTGACCATAATTATTGGCTCGTGTGGTTGCGAGCTGGCAGAGCTAAAACCGTCGCCATATTGGAATTTCGGACTATAAATCTAGCTTCTAGCTTCTAGCTGCGAGAATTCAAAGGCAAGTCGTTGCGTAAACACGCCATAACACTTTTACATGAACGAAAACTAATAAGCGATGTCACGCGAATGTGTGCAGCAATAGACTTGGAAGACTGCATCTCACCAGAACTTTAGAATCCAGCATGCGTCACTTTGGCTGATTTTAAATCAACTGTAAGCTAATTGAACCAGCTTTATCTCAATTAATACGTTTCAATGCGACAAGTATCCGATTCTACTGAACGAGTTGTGGATAGTCTTACTCCCATTCTACTACGTTTGCTTCATTTGCTCCAGACTCTATTTTTCTGTCTACGAGTGACGTATTAGCACAGCACGTCACAGTGACGATTATTAAATGAGACGCTCACATGTTTTGCCTCCTCTTAGCAGAATGAAGGCTGTAGTGCCATAAGGTAAAGAAGTTTTATTATCGAAGAGCATCAAATAAGTGTGGCGAATCCTAACAGATTTCATAGCTAGCTCTGCGTAATTAGATCCGACATCGACATTAGGACAGTGTCTATAGTGATTCCTGAGCCAGAAATGCTCAGTCCATTGGTTGGTCCCAGTATTTATGGGAAACCAATTATGGAGAAGTGGGGATGGAAGGACAAATATAATCCCACACCTGGACTCACTGATTGGTGTACAATGATCAACGATGCCTCCTGGCAACAGATTAAGGGACTGTATGTTGTAGCATTCAAGCCAGTATTCTGTTGCATGTATTGAGTAAATTTACAAGGTGGCTGACGACACTACATCGTAGAACAGTGGCCCTGCTGTAGTTACGTTTTACCATGAGAAACATTAGCGATAAACCCAGATATGTATATTTACGAAAGTACGCCGAAAATTATCCGAAATTGACGTTCAGAAAATTTTTAATGTTTTTCCTAGACCGTTTGTATACTATTGTCAGGTCGATAGGTCAGGTTGCTCGCAGATTATTCAGCAAAAATCAAACTGACGTCCTACCAAAAAATACAAGTTATCGCCAAAAACACTACACAAAGTTCCAAACAACTGAAAATTTTGCACACGGCATCTTTTTCCCAGATTCTGTTTTGTTCATAAAAAGCTTGTTGCATACTGGCTGAAAATATACTACTTCAGGGTACTGCCATACACCAGCCATGTTCAGTTTTAATTAGTTTTATTTCATTAAAATGTTCTCATGCTCTTATGTACAAATTCCTTTATAACTCATCTCTGGGTTGCTTTTGAATAGTTTTATCAAGAACCTTCTGTACTTTTTTAGTCCAAAACTGATACAATTCTTCTTTATTTATATCGTAAGTAGACGTCGTTAATTCAGTATTGATATGAAGAACTTGTAACTTTTCAGGAGTAGAAGGTTCCCAATCCACGGAAAGAAGTTTGCAAGTTTTGGGGATGGGATCACTGAAAATACAAGAAGTTACAATAAACATGAGTAGGTACAACTCTCATCTTTCATTTGCTGCTTGTATACGTCAAATAAGCAAGAAACATGAACATACGAACTATGAAAACCTGGCCATGCAATAGTCGTTGTATGTGTACAAAGAAACATGAAAATACGAACTATGATAATCTAACCATGCAATAGTAATTGTACGTGTGCAAAGAGACATGAAAATAATGATAATCTAGCCATGTAATAGGCATTGTATGTGTACAAAGAAACATGAAAATACGAACTATGATAATCCAGCCATGCAAAAGTCGTTGTACGTGTACATAAATCCTTGAAAATATGAACTATGATAATCTAGCTATACAATAGGCATTGTACGTGTACAAAGAAACATGAAAATACGAACTATGATAATCTAGCCATGCAATAATCGTTGTACGTGTGCAAAGAAACATGAAAATACGAACTATGATAATCTAGCCATGAAATAGTCGTTGTACGCGTACAAAGAAACATGAAAATACGAACTATGATAATCTAGCCATGAAATAGTCGTCGTACGCGTACAAAGAAACATGAAAATACGAACTATGATAATCTAGCCATGCAATAG
>JAHWFP010052894.1:0-10369 GCA_023313725.1 Lithobius niger | reverse complement strand
ATTTATTTCCTAAATATGCTCACTTCCAGAAAGGAGCTGAATTGTTTTGAATTGAATTGAATGTGTTACTAATGCCTTCAAGCAATGCACTCACCCTTAACTAAACTAACGCTAGTTACAGACTAACCAACAAAAGCAATTGTACAACACAGTGACACTAGACAGTCGCGGGAATGCGGGTTGAGCAGTGAACAACGGGAAGGAGGCTGCATCGAAGACCCGAGAGACATCACTGATCGAACCGCCTAGTAGCACGGCAAAAACCAAGAACCCTTCCCAGAGACCCAGCTCCTGGCACCAAATGTGGAGGGGCCCCCAGAACACTGGAGTGGGTGTCCCCCACCTATCAAGACAAAGCGGCGTTGCAGAGCCCAGCATGGGCAGTCAAGAGAAACTGGCTGACCGTTTCATCTCCCCGTCCACAAAACACTGGTTACTAGGCCCAACCAAGGTGGGCCAGAGGGCCCGCAGCAGCACGTGAAGCCGCGATAGCAGTTCGAAGCCACGATAGCAGACCTGCATCCCTACGGAAAAGGCCATTTAGGAGACCAGGGTTAGCAACGGACGGATGCAACGCAAACAGCCTTCTCACCACCAATCCAGGCTACAGTCCATTCTTCCCGGAAGATCCTCCCCACAACCGGATGCAGGTTCCGGGGACCCAGTGCTAAACTGACCGCAGTGCAACCCCCTTCAGAGCCTCTGCATGCCAGACCGTCCGCCTTCTCGTTCCGAAACTTGCCTGAATGCCCTTTAACCCACCCAACGGACACTGACACCCCCTGTAGTCTTAGGGTGTATAACTTCAGTAGTGTATTGACCTACTCATGGATGGCGCCACCATCCATACAATCGTACGTTGTTTGTATGTCGTCAGCTGATGCTTGATGCTTGACAATGTTAATAAAAGCATGATCACACTTCCGATCATGGTCGTCATCCGAAGGCTTGCATCCGAGCTGTACCTCCTAATTAGTACTTCAGTTTACCACAAATGGCGGACGAAGATGGGATCTAAAAATAAATCCACAACAAACTAAGAAGATACATAATATACATTTTTTTGGAAAGGCAGAAAAAAAAAATGTGATTATACTTACTGAATGTACTTTGTTGTGTTCGTAGTAGTTTTCCGGGGTAGCGGAATTACGACTGGAATACGAGGATATTAGGAAGAAGCAGCGTGTAAACTGTAGATTGGTTCAAATTTCTCAGTCGCCGCGTCTTAACGGGCGCGAGCAGAAAGTCAGGCTTGCATCGAGTAACAGCTGTTTTTAAGGTCGACGGGAATCAAGGTCGAATCGCGTGTGTAGCCATCGAACGGCGGTAAGTTTACAAATCAAATTTTTAAATCACCGGAATTCCTATGCCATTTAGAGAATTTAAATTGGTTTATGTCGTGTGTGTAGTGTATATCATGGCAGCTTTCATGCAATTTGAAGAGTATGATACGAGTATAGTTGGGGTGAATATGTAGAGCGTCTAGACAACTATTTTCTAGTGCACGAGGTAGCAGCAACCAAACAAGTGCTATGTTGCTTTCTGTTCTCCATGCTAAGCATTATAAATTACTTAAAGAGTTTATGTAGCTCAGCATTACCAGGTACTAAAACTTATGCAGACTTGTGTAAAATTATGAAGGACAGTTTTGATTCTGTTCCGAATAAGATAGTTCAGCGTTATTGATTTTGGAAAAGGGACCAAAACGTATCCGAAACCATTTCAGAATACATTTCTGAGCTTAAAAATTTATCAGAGCACTGTAAATGTAACACGTATCTGGAAGGTATGCTGCGAGATAAAATGACAGTAGGTTTAAAAGATGTCTCTACTGCCTTAAAAGAAGGAACTTGTGTACAGAAGGTTGTTAAGAGAGTCAGAGTTAACATCAGCTAAGGCTAAAGAGGTGGCATTAAGCATGGAAGCTGCACAAGTGCAGAGTGTCTCGGAAATGAACCGAGAACGAGTTTATAAGACGATAGTTAAAGAAAAATTTAAATCTGGCCAAAATGTTAAAATGGCTCAGAAGCAAAACGGTGTAGTGAAATGTACGTGTTGTGGAAAGGCTAAACATGTAAAAAGCCAATGCCGTTTTAAAGATAAAGATTGTTATACTTGTGGATTAAAAGGGCACCTCGGTTCCATCTGTAAAAGAGGGGAGCCAGAAAAAACCTAAAAAATCACATTTTGTGAGTGGAAAAGAAGATAGGCTAACCACAAGTGAGTCTGAATCCGATACTTATTCTGAGAGTCACTCATTAGTGCACAAAGTTGTTACCATAAATGCTGTTCGTAAGGGGGCATGGAAAGCTAATGTAAAAGTAAACAATCAGAATTTACTGTTCAGTGTTGATTCGGGAACCGAGAGGCCAATTATACTTGAACAGTTGTACAATAAGCATTTGAGTGGAGTGACATTAAAGAAGAAAAGTGCTATACTGCAAGACTATTCTAAGAAAGATTTTAAACATAAGGGTATTGCAAAAGTTTAAGTGTGTTAAATTTAAGTGTGTTATGAAGGAAAAACACTACAACTAAAAGCATTAATCAGTCCTATAAACAATGTGCCTTTATTTGGCCAGGACTGGATTGAATCTTTTGACATGGATTGGACGAAACTGTTCAAAAGCTAACCAGTGCAAATTAACAAAAAAAGTGTTAATACAGTAGAACTTGTAAATACTAACACAACTTCTGTAGAAGATGATCTTGTTAGTAGGTTTCCAGAATTGTTCAAGCCTGGGTTGGGAAAGTTAAAGGGGTTTTTAAGGCACAGGTCGTATTAAAACCTAATTGCACACCCAAATATTGTAACCTAGACCCATACCACTAGCCTTAAGGGAAAAAGTGTTAAAGGAACTTGAAAGACTAGAGGCAGCTGGTATTATAACACCCATTGAGGCAAGTCATTAAAAGGAAACAATTTAAAATATCAAGAGCATCGTTACAGCTGAGATTAATGAATTCATTGTGCTAGTCAGTATGTTGGTAGTTGTATTTAAGGTTCGAGTTAAATTCAAGTTTTGCAAGAAAGCTGATGGAGATGGTAATAATGACGGGTCGCATTTTTCAATGCCATGCAAGGAGTTACGTGAGTGAAGAAGTTCATCGTGTAAAAGGACAAGATGCAAAAGGCTTGGAGTTTGACCATGATGGAACCTAATAGGAAAAGTAACAATTTGATAAAGATGATTATCATGCAAAGTCGAACTGAAAGCGTGAGAAGGGTGATAGTGAGGGTAACTTATTTAATCCTTGGCAAGATGCCTCCCAGTTAATTTTTAGAACATTAAAGTCCCAGAGAACGACAGTATAGTAGTCTTGTGAGGAAGGCATAGAACTAATGAAGTCGAGCTGACTATCAGGAGACATTTTTCCAAGGATCCTGTACATACAAATAACATGTAAAGGGGTGCCAAAATTAGAGAATAAAAATTACGTAAAGTGGTGCCACAATTAGAGAAAAAATCCGAAGTCATCACATCCCTAAGGCCAGAGGGATGAGCCACAGAAGAAACAACCTGGACAAGAGAAAACGTTCCTGACATAGAAGATAATGCCACCTCCGCCGCAGCATATCGATCTTTTCTGAAAATGGAGTATCCAGGAACAGTGAACAGAAAATCTGATTCACCAGGTGAGCCAAAGGTTTTGGTGATGCAAATGATGTGAACAGCTGCAATTATGTAAAGTTCATAAAGTTTGTTACATAAGTCATTCGCATAGAGCGAGAAAATGGAGGGTGTTGTCGGTGGAGAATGCTAGTGAATGGTGACGTCCTCTTCATCAGGTATGTCAATAACTGATGAAATATTTGATGTAGTGATTGTGATTTCATTGTCACAGTCCAGTTCATTAAAAGCATAGTTCACTTGGCTATCTTTGCCAGGAATGGTTGGTGAAGGGTTTACGTCACAGTTACTAACCGATGGCTCATTTTGAGTAGCTTTGTTAACTGGATGAGGGACGACCCATTGTTGGAGTCCCCTGGGGTTTGCAGGGGAAGAAAGGGTGTCCAGTGGTCATACTTGTAAGAAATAAAAAAAGTGTGTAAAGTGCATGTTCAGAGTAAGTATGCAACCATTGTTCAGCAATGTTGCAGCGTGTGGTTTAGCTTAAGGCAAAGCCTTCTGAATAGCAGGCTATGCAATTTTCTGATAAAATATTACGAAGTAAATAGTGACATTTAAAAGAATAAGTTTTTTGTTACTTCAAAAAATAAATATTTTCAGAAATATTTTAGGTTCCGAATTTCATTTGCCATCCGTATACCACAATAAACTTTCAGCAGGTTTTAGTGAGCAGATTTGTGCTTAGTCTTAATAAATGTACTCGAGAGTAAGTTTTTTCTTGGGCTTGTGATCTTAGCCTTGCTGGCTAGCCTTGGTTTTTTAATAAACTTTGCATACTTTACTTTGTATGGAAGGGTTCCCTGATGCAGTAGTGAAAAATTCTGTTACATCACATTTCAACTAAATTATTTCTTTGCAGTTTACATCTCCAGCTGAACAACCAGACATTCTTGAGGTAAATACAATTTATGTAACACTCCTTTCTTTTAATTCTTTAAAGAAACAGCCTTTCTTTAACAGGAAATTTAAGAGTATAAACTTCCATAATTTTTTTTGAATTTGCTTATTGCTTTTACGTTCATCTAACTTTGAAGTCCTATTCACACTTGTTTCATTTGCCTCGTACTGTAACGAGTAGCATTGCAAGTACTTGATATGCTATTGAGCTACTTCCATCCTGACACTGAATTCTTCAGCATGGTGGATTTCAGAGGATGTAGTGTGCACGCATTTACTTATCTGACTGTGGCGTAATCATATCTTTGATATGACAGCAAAATACGAACAGAATGCTTGTAATACCCAACATGTATTCCTACAGTCTTGAGGTCCATCCACCCACAATGTACTAACACGATGCAAAACAGCACAGTTGCATAAGTTTACCCTTCTGGTCACCCTTCCACCTTGTCTCCAGAAATAGTCTATTGCCTAATGGGCAATCTGAAAACTTCCCTTTTGGCTTTAAAACCTAGGGTAGACAGGGTCTAACTTGTAAATATAATTTAATAAAACTTAATAAATGTTCAAGTATATTTGTCTCCTCCTCAAAAGGGCTTAAAACATTGTAACCAATTATAATTTATAGGCAGATAAAAATAAAAAATAAACTCTGGAGCCGACTGGGATACCAGTTTAAGTATCGACTATCAACTTGTACTAGTACTGCTGAAATAATATTCTAGCCAGGTTTCTGGTTTTGGTTTCGACAATCAACTTGTACTAGTACTCTTATGCTGGAATAAGATTCTGGTTATGTTTCTGGTTTAAGTTTCGACTATCAACTTGTACTAATACACTTCTGCTGGAATAATATTCTGGCTATGCTGAATTTAGTGGGTGTTGTAGGTGCAGCTTCTATCCCAGTCAACCTTGTGACTAGTGGAACACAACGGGGATGATCCTACGTGCATACTCTTCATGTCCTACGGATGTGTAAGCATTTACAAGCTGTTAACAGACTCGTTAAGCATTCATACCTTTGCATTCCATTTGGTTTGCTAATTCGATCTAAATATATTTTGGGTGTTCTGCTTCTAACTGCCTGTTAACGTTTAATACTTATCAAACATTCTTATCAAGAATGTTCAGGGGCTGGTTTCTTTTTTCCACAGGATATCTTAATCAGATGTTAATGAGGACTGGTTTCAAACTGCCTTAATTTCATTCTCCAAAAAAATTGTACGTGTATTATTAAATGCAGATTACTACTGATATAATTACGAGGGAGAATATTTCACCCAGGTCTCATTTTAATTGAAGTTATAGTCAGTGCAGAACCCTTATCCCATTAGGGGCCCTTATATTATTTCTTGCATGCAAAATCTCGTATCTGTATTTTTATTAATTAAAATTTTTATTCATATAGGACTGTGAGATCTTTTTTTTTTGTAGAAAAATTTCACTTTTCCTTCAAAAAATGATTATATTCAGAAAGAATATTAACCCAGGTCTCATTTTAATTGAAGACGTTATAGTCGGTGCAGAGCCCTGATCCCATTATGGGCACTTACATGCAATATCTCGTACCTGTATTTTTATAAATTAAAATTTGTATTCAAGAAGATTGTGTTACACAGTAAAGAGAGACCTCTTCTTTGTAGTAAAATGTCAGTTTTACTTCAAAAAATGATTATATTCAGAAAGAATATTTCACCCAGGGCTCATCTTAATAGTCGGTGCAGAACCCTGATATGTGAAGACTTTATAGTGGAAGACGTTATAGTCTCGTTATAATTGAAGACGTTATAGTCGGTGCAGAACCCTGATCCCATTATGGGCACTTACATGCAAAATCTTCTTCCTGTTTTTTTTTATTAATTACAATTTTTATTCAAGAAGATTGTGTTACACAGTAAAGAGAGACGTCTTCTTTGTAGAAAAGTGTCAGTTTTACTTCAAATAATGAATCTATTCAGAAAAATGTTTTGTAACTTATTTTCATTGGCCATTCCATTTATCACAAACTTCCATTATATTTTAGTGGGTGAATTAATTTTTTAGATTGTGTATTTTTCTTAGGCTTGTGATTTGCCGTATTAATATTTGAAGTAACTCAGAACGTCTGTTCAAGACAAGCTCAGCGTGAGCTATGGCATTGATGTTGGCTTCACGCTTGGCTGCATGCACTATCAAAGTTTAAGTCAGTTCTTTAACTTGAGTAAACTCGGGAAAATCCTAAGCCTGGTCACCTGTAGACTCTCTTGACCGCTCAGCCCAGGCAGTTTGTGTACTTTACTTCTTTGTATGGAAGGTTTCCCTGATGTAGTAGTGTCGAATTCTGTGACATTATATTTCAACTAAATTATTTCTTTGCAGGTCCCCGTTGTTGGGCGATCCTTTGTAGAGGTAAATATAACACTATTTCTTTTAAAACTTTAAAGAAATAGGCTTTATTTAACAGTCAATTGAAGGTGGTAAAATTTCCTAATTTCCTTCAGACTTTACTAACAGCTTCTACTTCTACGTACGTCTATCTTCGAAGGCCTGTTCACGCTGTAGCATTACAGGTACTTGACCTGCTATTGACCTACTTCCATCCTGATACTGAATCTTTCAGCATGGTGGATCTCATGTGGTAGATGCATATAATTATAGTACAAACAAAAACGTTACGTGTGCCGTAAAAAAGGGGGTTTATATGATTTAATTTTCACTTGTAAAAATACACGGATAAAAATTGATGATTTTTAATTAAAATAATCAAGTGTACAATTGAGAAACTTGCCTCTTGTTTAAGTGCTGTTGTGCTTTACATTTTAAATATATGATTCGTAAAGCACAACAGCACTTAAACAGAGGCAATTTCTTCAATTGTACATTTGATTATTTCAATTAAAAATCTTCAATTTTTATTCAAGTGAAAATTCAATCATACATAACCCTCTTTTTACAGCACACTTGATGTGTTTGTTTGTAATCCGTGTACCTTTTTTGCGGCTATAAAAAAGATACACATGAAGATAAGACGGTGTAACCTTATGTACGTTCCCAATCCTATGAAAGTTGTGACATCCACCCAAAACCAAAACTGGTAGAAAAACCCGCCAAGTTTCCAAAAAACGATCGGCCTTTGAAGGTAGTGATATCATTCAACCAGGAAAATGCCGCCAAGGTCAATCCTATTAGCCAAGTTAATCGCACCGACTAATAGTTCGAAAGTTAAATGAAAACTTGAAGATTGCTACTTCCTGTAGCAATTTTCAAGTTTTCATTTAACTTTTGAACTATTAGTCGGTACGATTAACTTGGCTAATAGGATTGACCTTGGCGGCCTTTCCCTAATTCTATATCACTACCTTCAAAGGCCGATCGTTTTTGGAAACTTGGCGGGTTTTTCTACCAGTTTTGGTTTTGGGTGGATATCACAACTTTCATAGAATTGTGAACGTACATAAGGTTACACCGTCTTATCTTCATGTGTATCTTTTTTATAGAGGAATTTCATTTCGTTAAATTTTCACATTTATAATCTTCAATCCCATTTTTGCACACACTAGCTAACAATCTCTGATTTCGTTCGCTTCGCTCACTCAATCAGCTCATCCCCTTCAGTTGTTTTGTTTCCCTGCATCTTCCCCTAAATTTTCCCGATTTCGTTGATATGTATTCATGCAAAAACCTCCGATGGTCGCTTTACTAAGACAGCAGACGGCGAAGCATTTTATTATTGGGTTATTAACAAAAACCCCATTAGCTCATCGATGCTCGTATTGCTGCGTAACCACCATGTAACGTACATCCCTTTATTCTTACGCAATTCGCGGAAACGTTAATGTTTCCTTATTTTGTCCTTCGTTACAGTTCAGTTTTTTGTTCGTCCAGGCTTTTACAATTAATCTAAGGACCAGTGTTGATTGTTCAAGCCATTGTTGCTTGAAATCTTTGGTTCCAACTTAAAAAAGAAACGGAATTTAATTTCCCTGATAACAAATTTCAAAACCCTCCCATGCATTTGTCCTGACCCATACAACCCCCCCAACCAACAAAAGGACCTTCCTCAGAACACCATGCATGCTTCCATGTGCAAAAGTTCAGGTCTATAGGCCTTCTCAATTTTGAGCTAGGCATTATCAAAAAGTCTTAAGATTTAACATGGGAGGAACTTCTTCTTTTTACTGTGGATTTGGGTCTGTTTCCCCGGACTGACTTGAAAAGGTATCTGGGATGGTATTCTAGGCATTACTACGACACTCTGTAAATATGATGGCCACGTGTGGCTTTTTATGTATTCACTTTCTAGTCGTCGGTAGAAAATTTCTACTACCTGTAAATTTAATTGCATTCAGTTCCTGAGTGCTTTTTAGTTGCTTGAGGTTTTTTCGCTCTCCAGATACGACCAGTGCGCAACCCTACTGCGCATGCGTCAATGCGCAGCCCTCCTATAAAACGTGACCGGCGTGATGGATGGCCATCATTTTCCTCAAGCTCTCGTCGAAGACGGATCGCCTCTCCAGCTGCATCAGCCCACTGAAAATGCCCGACGTTCGCCGAAAGCCCCAAGCCACGCCGAACTCATCCAAGCAAGGAAGACCTTCCCCAACCTTCACCGCAAGTTCAAGGGAAGAGGAACTTCACCATCAAGCTGACCTTCGCCGAACGCCCTTTCGCCGAACGGACAAGCTTTCGCCGAACGCAGCAAGCCTTCGCCGAACGTAGCAAGCCTTCGCTGAATGCAAGCAAGCCTTCGCCGAACGGACAAGCTTTCGCCGAACGTAGCAAGCCCAAGCAAGCCTTCGCCGAACGTTGGAAGCCGTCACTGAACGACAAGCCTTCACTGAACGACAAGCCTTCGCCGAACGCTCAACTTTCGCCGAACACAAGCAAGCCTTCGCCGAACACACATCTTTCGCCGAACGCAACTAGCCTTCGCCGAACGCGTGCTAACTTCACTGAACTTTCTCCGAACATAATGGACCCTCCTGTTCGACCTTGCCCATCGCCTCCGGCTAGCCCTGCCCCTGTAGACCCCAGCGTCGTTGTTCTACCATCACCCACACAACCATCAACGTCTGCTGCTCCACCTGTCTCTACTGCTTCCCCTGTTCCATGTGGCCAACGTCTACAATCGTCATTGTCTTCTTCCCCTGAACCCTCACTACGCCCCCCCCCCACGCATAAAGCTTCTTACGTTCATGACTGGATTACATCCTCTGACAAGGACTCTCAAAAGCGGAAATCACCAGTCCCTACTTCACCCTTATCAAGTAAGAAAAGACGCATTTCCTCTTCGCTCGACCTTCAGACCCTGCTTAATACTGTCCTGCGTCCTGATGATGGCCTTGACTCAGCGACTGTACTTGCCGCACACCACCGCGATCAACCACAAGTAAGCTTCGAGCGTCAACCACTCAACCCATATGACGACTCCCTTCAAGGCGACACTGATTCCTCGACCATTCCGATTTTTGACCTTCTCAAAGCTGTGGAAGCCATCATCCCGGACAACTACCTCTATAAGTCCGACCCGACCCCTGCTTCTACGGTAAACCGAGGACTAACAACAGGTTTTGGCTTTGGACTCAGGGAAAGAAACAACAAACAACGTGCCCGAATCGGCCAATCCACTACACTTCTTACCACCTTACTCAGGAACGGCGAATCCTTATTAGGCAAAGGTGAACCCTTGCGATTAAACAAAGAACCACCACCTCCTCGACCTGGCCGTGAATCATGGTTTTTCCAGTCCTCAGGCGATGGCGCTGCAAACCCAAGGCTGTTTGAAACCTATCACCAATCTGAATTCCTTTCAACCGAAGCCAAGATGGATTTCGGTACCGCCATGTTCATCCCGAAAC
>JAHWFP010052891.1:0-16510 GCA_023313725.1 Lithobius niger | reverse complement strand
GATGTACGGGCATTCTAGTTGGAATCGGGGTCACATCATTTGAATGAAACATATATTATGGCAATAGGGAACTGTTGTTTCTAATGTATGGCTTTTGTTGATGGCTTATTTCTAATTTACCTTCGTATTATTTACAGCAGTTTTAGTTTATTTATGTCACTTGGCCTTATCGTAAAAACAATGGGAAGTCCTGCTGCCGTTCATAATAGTGTAACACCTTTGCTTTCTGGATCTATCCTTTGTTGAATTTTATTTCCGCATTTTTAAGGTAACGGTGACTCCAGAAAAGGTTGAGATGGCCCAGTTACGCAGGTTGTCTGCCTCATTAAGCAACATGCGTCAGAATTGCATCAAGACAGACATCACACTTGTGTGCAAGGAACAGGAATTTGTGGCCCACCGTATCATTCATGCTGCAGCCAGTCCATATTTTCAAAATATTTTTTTCACCAAACTGGAACGATGGAAGCAAAGAAAAGTATAATGATGCTTACTGGAGCGCCGACGCTATTGCTTCCATCCTGTCATTTGTGTACGAAGGACAATTGAACAATTCAAGGATGGTGAAGGACAATATGTCCATGATTGAACTCCTCGAAGCTGCTGAATACTTTCAGATTGAAGAGCTTATAGAATACTGCTACAATATTATATCCAACTTGAAATTAACTATAAGTAACTTATTAGAATCCTACGATTTGGCCGAGAAATTCAGCCACCAACACCAAGTACTGCTCGTTGCAGATATGCTGGCTTCTCATTTCTTTGAAATTACCAAACAGAATGAATTCCTTCTCTTCAGCCAACGACAGCTCCACACACAGGTCCCAAATATAGACCACACCTGCATGGACGAGGTCTTCACTGCTCTCCTTAACTGGACTGTATTTGGGAACCAGAAAGAAATGATTCTGAAGGAATTACTCACTGTCCTCAACTTGTATTGGTGTCCAGTGCTCTTAAATGATCTTATACTTGAGACTTTATGCAGTGAGTCTCAGAATCTGCTAATCACAAATGTTCTCAGTGAAATAGCTAGTCAATGCTCTCCAACAGTGTGCCATCAGGACGCATTTAAAACTCCTATGATTTGCCGAAGATGTTGTGTACAAGTATGACTTGCACAGTGATAAGTGGCTGCCAAACAAACACGTACCATTTTATATTGATAAAAAAGCTGCCAAAGTTGTTCATAATCAACATATTTTTTTCCTAGGGGGTGAAACTAGGGGTGACTCGGTCTACTCTTCTGCTGTCCTACAATATTGCCCGTTTACAAACTCCTTGGTGGATTCAAAATCCTCAGGAAATTGTTTTTCCCGTTCATTCTGCCACAGCTGGTGTATTGAATGATTCGATCTATGTCGTCAATGGCCGTATTGACAATAAACCACTCGAAATAGTGCAATGTTACAATCCAAATGATCAAAGCTGCCGTCTCGTGGCTTCAACTCTCAAATGGCACAAAAACCCCATTGTGTATTCTTTTGAAAATTTTCTATTCGTTTTTGGTTATAGTGTATATCAAGTGCTACACAAACTTTGGAAAGATACGATTGTGTGTCAGACCAGTGGACAGAAATAGCTATTTTTCCTGATATTCAGCTAGCAATGAATTATGTTGCAGCATTTTGTGGAACAAAAATATATTGTTTTAGTGAGTCATACCCCGAGTGGAACTACGCCTTCAACATAATATCCCAGAGGAGAGAGAAATTTGACTTTCTAGTACGTCCAAGCCCCAATGTAGCTTTTTTTTTCAGTTACGTGTAACAAGAAAGCTTTACTTGTAGCCATTGACAGCATTTATTCGCCACACTTCTATGATATAGTCACCAATCACTGGTTTAAAGTCGGACATATATCGCATTCATTCCTTGAGAACGTGTTAGACAAGCGAAAAACAAAAATGCTCAATTTGTTGTCATGTGAGGTGTAGGGTAATCTTTTTGACCCTCCAATTGTTTGTATTGTTTTTCAGATTGCTACCACTTCCCAGCCATTGTTTCACCAGTTGCCTGCAGGCTTGTTAGAATTTTTGGCTTAATTGTGGCTAAACACAAATTACCCTGCTTCCCTCGAATAAAGAACAAATATAACTGAAGTGCAGCTCATTTTCAGTCAGCACGCTAAATTGCAGCCAAATGTCAAGGTTCGGATTTGTCCCTCATGAAAAAACATGGGAATAGGAAAATCTCAACTTTTTTTTTAAGTCATCGTCATGTTTATTATTATTATTAGTCAATCAGAGAATTAACATACAATAAAAATAAAAGTATATGAAGTTTTAATCCTATCACAAATTAGATACGCATGGACAATATATGCAACGACATCAGAAGCGGTGCCTTCGAAAAATAACCTGGTAGGATCAAGCAAAAGTAACTCGTTTCTTCTACACGTTACGAATTAGTATCATTTTTAACTCAAAATCGTCACTATGCCACGAGCCATGACTGTTTGCCGTGATTCCATCATGAGCTAGCCAACGACGAACGAGAATAGCGGATCGTTGGCCGTCCGAGTGGACTAGCCCAGTCACGTGATATGCGCGTCACAGCAAACAGCCGTGGCATGTGGTTTAGGACGATTCGTCATCTTATCGACTGTCACTCATATGACAGCAATAAATCACAAGTAAGTATTATTTTGAACAGCAAGGAGGAGTTTATTTACGTACTTGCTGTTAAGAAGCTTTAATCACTATTTCTGAAGCTTATTTATAGAGCTATAATGCTGAACGCAACATAAACTCAACCCCCTGACACAGCGCGTTAATTCAAATAAATTCAATGCCCCCTCCCCTTGTTTCTATCTCGTTTCTAATTGGTCGATAGTCGATTCGTTTGCAGCGTTAGCCCCCGGTCCCTCAGGAACCAAGCTCGGCGAGCGTGGTTTGTTCAGTTGTCTAGTTTACAGCCTGAAGCGTAATTTGAATGCTATATGCACAGGCGATCGTCTAAAATTAAGTTCGATCAGGGAATTATGACGCATCATCTCGCATGACCTACGCATTTAGTACATGCAACAGTGTGTTTCTTCGCAACCTGAGTTACATAGGTCAATTTTCAAAGGCACCCATGAATTTGTGGAAAGGCTTCAAAAGATTTTGAAGAAAGCAGCAAGAGTATTTTTTTTCAAATTTTAACGAAACTAAAAAAAAAGATGGACATATTTAGACAAAACAAACTCATGACACTTAAAAATAGGCTCGATTATACGATAATTACACAAAACTATTATATGGAAAACGCAATAGAAATATAAACAAGAAAAAATCACAACTTGTTAAAATCGCCCAATTATAGAAATTTATATTGCAAAAGAGGATTACATTTTTTAATACCATATATTTTTAACAAACTGCCAGAAAAAAATAAGAAACGTGAAACTAAATAATATAAAATACAAATTAAGAGATTATATACTCAAACAATAACTGTACATTTACAAAAAAAAATTTTCATTGTTTAATGTTGTAAAGGTTTTTTAATTGTTATTTTTAAAAGGACAACTGAGATGTTTTGAACACTGCTGATGTTTGCTTTAAATCAACTGTAACTTGTAAATCGTGCACATACAAATGCGTTGGTGTTTCGTACAGAGTGTGACAATAAAGTAATTTATTTTTTTAATTGGCAAATTGCAAGTGTCAATCCAGAAGGACACAGCGGAAAAAAGGAAAATTTTCATCCCTAATATGTAGAATAACAGGTAAATTCCAACAGCAACGTTTGTCACGAATGAAAAAAGTACATTCTGCAATACAACGAGACTAATCGGCAATATGGTACTTTAAAAAGCTCAAATATGGTACTTTAGCAAGAGATTTGTGACCTGAAGATCAATTATGAATCCATATCCCGGGTTCGTCACTGCCATTATTGAGCTGAATGCTGAAGCAAAATGGAGTGGCTTCGTTATTGTGCTGAAAAATATGTGTATCTCATTCGGCATAAGCATGAAAAGGTAAGCGGAAATTCTCATCCAACTAGTCGCATATCATTACATTGCTCGATATTTCGTTCTAGTACTAGGACGAGCTTGGCGAGGTGACTGATTGTTGGCATGAAAATCTATCTCAGTGTGCCAGAGGCCCTGGGTTGGACTAGCCTCAACCACCTCTGGAATTTTCAGGAAGCGAGGGACCCTGTTATACCTCATACTCATATGTCAGTTGTGGCATGTTGTACGTTGCGATGGGTGTATTGTGGCTATTGGTGTTTAACGGGCGCGGAAGACGCGGTTTTATTTTTGGAAAAAAAAAGAGAAAGCTGAGGCAGACGTATTAGTTCGTAAAGGCTTTTACTGTTAGTTTAGTAGTTCCCATTGAAATGAACTTTAGTTTCGCTGGGTAAGCTGTAGGCCTACTAGTATCTAATGTAGCTTGGCAACGTTTGAAGCTAGCTAATGTGACACTATCACCTAATTTGAGCTGATGAACGTTTTTTTAGTATTTTTATACCATCATATCATCATTCAACATTGTGTAAACAGAAATGACGTACGCAAGTATTAAACAAGAAGTGTTTTGCCATCAGACATTGATGTCTTTCTTTGGAAACTAGCATCCAGAAATCCCCGCCCTCAGGGTGGTGAGACCTGCTTATAATGATTGTCATCATAAAAATCCTCGAGATTCTTGGGTGGACACAAAGGATATCAACATTCCGCAATGTAATGTCATCATAATTAGATTAGTACATTGGTCCGATCAACATCATATATGGAACAAACGGATCTTACGTGCAACGAAAATGAAGTCTTAGCGTGGTTAAACTGCTGCCGCTGCCTTTTTGCGGCTCTAAGCGGGCATCGAGAAAATTCCATAACAGAGTAACCTAGTTACAATGGGGCAGGCCCGATTTGCAGAACTTTGGGGCAAAACTTTGCTTCAGTAGACCAAAAAAAAACAATCCTTGCATTGTTTTTTTTTTTTCTACTTAATAGGTTTAGTGAAATATTACAATATTAAATTTTTTCGGATGTTTTGGATGAATTTTTGTTCGATTGCTGGGGTATTTGGAAGATTCCCTAGCCTCAGTATTATATTAACTGGGAGTTAACTCCAATTCGACGAAATTGTGGAAAACCCTCTTCACCCATCGTCACACTGAATAAATCGAAAACATACAGGGAGAATGGGATGTGAAAAGGTAAAGATCAACTTGGCTGGTCTGCTGAGTCACAATTTGGTATGAGGCCAACACTGCTAGGCTGAAAAAGTAGGGTAGTCACTGGTGTTGTTGTTGTATGATGCCACTTTTATACATGTTTTTGATACCCACATCAGTTCCGCAGTTTTGACTTTTAAAAGCAGCTGGCCTTAGACTTGTTAAAGGGAAGTAGACAGCACTTTTGAACACATACAGTTAGAAACATCCTGGACCAGACAGAAATTCTAGAAGCCATTACCATGAGAACCCCTGATCATAAAACAAGGTGCAGATTGCCCAGGACTTCACTTCTTCTGGCAGATCGACACGCCGCACATCGTCCACATTTCGATATTTAATTTGAGTGAATATTTACTTTAAGTGTTACACTTTGTCACCAGTTTATTTGTCAGTTCTTCGATTATACCAGTTTATTATGTTGAAAAACTTCATGTTTCACAATGTTTTAAATTATCTTCTCAACAGTTTGTAATTCTGTCTCTTGAAGAAAAATAAAGAAAAATAAGGGTTTAAAATCTTACACGAAAACTTACGACAGACGGACGGGATGGATGGGAGGTTTCTGAACAGTGTAGGCTTGTAAACAGTTGTTAGTCCACGTAAAAAAAAATGATGCAGCGGTTTAGGGGTGTACTTTTATGTATCACGTAACCAGTTGTCACTGTTTTATGTTCTTTGTGACTTGTGTAATGTCTGCTAATTTGCATCATTTCTTTTTTTTTCAATTTACTATATTTTACAGATTCCACAAACGATGCAATTTCTTGTTCGTAGTTATATTTCACTACGTAAAGGCATTTTCACATACCCAGACATCTATTTTTTCCCACCTGCTGTACAAGCCCCATCTAACTTTCCCTAGCTGTCAAAAGGGAGACTATCATTTATTAGTTTTTGGCGTATAGTCCCAACAGTTCTGTGAACTCAGGCACTTTTATTTAAGCACTGTACGTAATTATTATATGGCCATTTTGTTATAATGTTGGCTAATTGTAAGCAATTATAGTAATGAATACTAAATTGGATTACTAGCGGCGATGACAGCGCTCCACTTAACGTTAACTGTGTTGATTTGTATAACAGTTTACTGTGATATTCTGCGGCGCTAAATGCTTACGAGGCCATGATCTTTACAGGTTGTGAAATCAATTGTCTGAAAACGTGCGTTGACGATAAAGGGAAATCTGGTATTATTTCTTTGGAAAATTCACACAGTAAAGGTCGCCATAACACAACGTTGCATTATTTGGTGTGGAACACTTTGGAATATGACGTTACACAATAATTCATCAGCTTTAAATCATTGTATAGAACATTCGTTATGCATCAGGCATCTATCAAACGGGTTTCCATCTACATATTACTTATGTAATTTCATGGACGAACATGCTGAACTAGTTTTGTACGATTCCTTTTTGTAAGTTGTCATTTTTCCATCAGCCGTTCATGATGGCTGAAGGAAAGAAAAAGGGACAACATACACTGTAAAAACAAAAGGTGACAATGAGAGGCCAAGTAGGCACTTCAGCGTGCCTGTTGGTTGACAATATGGTGACAAAGGGTGCCACTGGGGTCAAATCATCAAATGGGTTGACTTAGGTGTCGCTCGGCACCTTGTGGGTGTGAAGTGGCACTTTAAAGCTACCAGTGAAGGTGAGTTCGGAGTTCCATTGGGTGAACATCGTGTATCAGAGGTGAAAAATACGTTTTGTTGTTCAATGTTTCACCCTTTATAGTGACAATTGTCACTGCCACTAAAATGCATTTTTTTCTCTAAGCGAACATGGGGATGCCTAAAGGAACCAGATGTGTGAGCAATGGCAACTAGTTTCACCTTTGGTGTGAAGTGCCAGTTTTCATCCCGTCTTTCTGCACCTTTTTTACCCCTTTGGTCACCCACTTAAAATGACAAATGGCACCTATTTTATCACCATTCCGGGGTGAATAGCTATGGTACCAGTTGGCCACATCGCTGAATGGTTCCTTTCTTCATGGTACTGTCACCTTGCAAGGTGCCAGTGTTCACTCTCGTGATTGCACATAAATTGTCACCATTTGCGTTGACAGATGGCACCTTAGCTGGCTCCCTAATTAAGGTACCAGTTCACACTAGTGATGGTACCAATTGGCCACAACTTGTTTTGGTGCCTAATCTTCCGGATTTAGTCACCTTGGAAGGTACCATTGTTCACCGTCACAAACTTATATAATTTGTCACCATTTAGGTAGAAAAAAGGCACCACTATTGAGGTGCCGATTGAGACCAGTGGTGGTACCATTTGCCCCCCCCCCCCCTCGTGTTTTAGTGCCTAATTTTCTTAGCTTTTTCCACTTGATAGGTGCCTGTGTTCACCGTCACTCATTTACATAAATTGTCACCCTTTTAGTAAACAAATGGCACCTCAACTGGCTCCATTATTGAGGTGCTGGTTGAGATCAGTGGTGGTACCAGTTGACCCCCCCCCCCATGGGTTTTGGTGCCTAATTTTCTTGGCTTTTTCACCTTGATAGGTGGCAGCGGTCACCGTCACTATTTTCATAAATTGTCACCCTTTTGGTAGACAAATGGCACCTCAACTGGCCCCATTATTGAAGTGCTGGTTGAGAGCAGTGGTAGTACCAATTGACCCCCACGTATTTTGGTGTCTAATTTTCTTAGCTATTTCACCTCGATAAGGTGCCAGCGGTTACCATCACTCACTTACGTACATTATCACCATTTTCGTAGATAAATGGCTCCAGAACTAATTGCTATTAAATGATCAATTGGTAAAAATTGTCCTAGGCCTGGGTGTCAACCATTCAGTAGAATGGATCCCCAAACAAGCAGACGTTTCTGTTTTTCACTTGCTAAAACCATATTCGTTTCGCCCGTGTCATTTGCCCTAGTAGCTGTCATCCACAAAGTTTTCTCTACTGACGAGCGCAAACAAGAAAAAAACAGTTTGTCTAGAGATCTTTGTGGGTGATAGCTAATTGACATTAAATGATCAATTGGTAAAACCTTTCCTAGGCCTGGGTGTCAACCATTCTAGCCCCAAACAAGCAGACGTTTCTGCTCTTTCGCTTGCTGAAACCGTATTCGTTTCGCCCTTGTCATTTGCCCTAGCAAGCCTAGCCTAGTACCTTTGGGTGAAAAAAAAAAGTTAGTGCCTGTAGGGACGAGTGGGTGAAAGTAGGGTGAAATTCATGCGGTGCAAAAATATTCATTAGGAAGTCAGCTGGCACCTTAGGGTGAAAAAACGTTTGTGCCTATAGGCACTATGGGTGAAAATAGGGTGAAATTAAAATCCAGTCACAGGGTGTAAACTTATTCATTTAAGTGTCAATTGACACCTGAAGAGTGAAATGTGTTTTAGGAGGACAACAGTCACCCTAAACATGAATATAAGCACTTTAGACATGGGTGCATAATTTTTCACCCTGCATTAGGGGTGACAAAGGCACTTTTGGGGTTCCATATACGGGACAAGAAAATTCACCATATGGCACCTTTCATTTTTACAGTGTACGTTTTAACAAAACGCCAATTCGTCACCCAACAAAGATGACAAACCTCAAACTAACATGACCGATTGTTACTTAAACATTGCAAAACCTACTATACGTAAAAGCCTGTTAAAATAGAAATATTAAACTCGTATTCACACATTTTTTTCCTGGAGGGTGAACAACGGTTTTAATGGACAAGGATTTCATGTTTCAAACTAATTACCATATATAAAATACGAAACGAATCGTTACTAAAATTGTATCTTATTCGCTACATTTAAGCAATAAATTAAACCAAGAATTTCATAAAGAAATACATAAACTGCTTATGCAAAAAATCGCAACATTATTATTTTCATACACCAAAGACAAAGCTCTCTATTGGGCTAAAGTTTACATTACGCACATACTCGATATCCTTACGATATTGATTCCAAATGGCTCCAACACTTTCCTAAATACAGAGACAGTTGGTTTTAGAGCGCGGAAATGTGTTAAAACGACTTAAAACAGGACTGTAGATGTACGGATTATACGGTGTTTGCATTCGCTCGTAGGGCCGGCAGAGCACCTTATATTTTTTTTCGTTAACAGTTCCGATAGGCGGGTTGTTATTGTCAGTTTCGTGTGGTTTTGTTGTTATTGTCAGTTAGGTTAGGTTAGGTAAGCTTGGGGTTGGCATTTCATACTGAGGTAGTTAACTGGTTGAGGTTTGGCATTTCATATTGGGGCAGTTAATTGGTTAGGGTATGTTAATGATGATTTAACGAGTTTCCGCAATTTGGGATCAATTTGTAGTGCCTTCCGTGAAAATTAAAGGTAGATTTTTTCTCTTTTTTTCGAATTTCGGGCCACGTGCGTAAAGGGAACGTGGGAAGAAAACGGGCTCTCGACCGTTTTTTTTATTTTTTTACTGGACTAAAAATTACCTGCTGAGTAATGTTTTCCTCTTCCATTTTTGGGGCAAACGCACCGTTTGGCCGTGGTGAAGGTACAAAGTTAGCACCGCGCCGCGCCGGAAAGCATGAGGATGGGCAAAAGTCCGGCAAGTGAAACGCCAAACCTCAACCAGTTCATTACCTCAAGTAAAATGCCGAAGCCGGTTCCTAACCTAACCTAACCGACAATAACAACAAAACCACACGAAACTGACAATAACAACCCACCTATTTTGTATTCCAGTGACCATTTGACTAGAATAAACATTATCGTTCAGGATGGCATAAGGGCAAACAATTGTATAAAACACTAATCAAGTATAAAATAGGTAGGCTAAATAATAAGTAAACATCCAATTATACTGGGCATTTAATCAACACTCCGCTGTACACAATATTGACCCCACATATGGCCAATTAAATCAGTGACAGATTATTATGATTTGATTGTATGATTACAATGATTTGACATGAGTTTAACGAATGGCATTACGGATTAAGTCGAGCGGTAAACCTAATCGTTATTATATTCTCTGAGTTAAATTAAGGGAAACTCGGGTTAATTTAGTAGCGTACGGATTGGTGCTAGTTAAGCATAAACACAATTAGCTATTGCTAATCAATCAGAATACTTAGCTCATTAATTGAAGCTTGAGTGCGGCCATGGGCCCACGGGTCGGCTGAGCGGCGAAGCCCCGTCGCTAGCTCGGCACGGAAATCTGCCTGGCGTACTTCTGGATTGCGGCCTTCGGAATTTGACTGGCGTGAACTAGTTAGCGTCTGGTAAGCTGCTGGTGATCGGATGATATCACGCATTCCGAGGTTCAGCTTAAATACTGTGGCGTTATCGGCCATGATCAATCCATTGTAGTATTGATTTATTATTGAAATGCTAAATATAGTAACATTTGGACAGCTTGGGCCCTTATCGTCAATTGGGACCTCTCCGCCTGTCAATCATTCTATTGTTGCGTTCGGGTTCATTAATTGTTCCCCGTACGCGGCACTTTGAAGGTATATGCCGCCATCCCGTGTGGGAGGGACTTATTGTTATTCCACGTAGTGATCGATCATGAGCGACGATCTTATCGTAATTAAATCTACTTCCAGAAAGTCATTTAGCTTCTACGAAACTGTCGTAAATAATGTCAGCTGGTAATGCCATCTTTTAAACTCTAACAATAGGTGTAATTACACTTGTTCAGTCTCAAATGATCTTGCCGCCTCTCGGTCGTCTTTGAAGAAGGACTCCCAATAGAGTTATTCGGATATTCGCTAGCCGCCATCTTTGGAGGGTCAAGCGCGTTCGCATCCTACTGATTTACGTGCTAAAATGAGCTTCGAAGAAGTGGCGCAAGACCCTGCATTTTACGGTTTATTAACTATAAAATATTTTTTAAATTGTTATTCCAAACTTTAACTCGATCGTACAAATAATAGAAACCCGAAAAGGTACGTATTATTATTACTTTAGAATTTTTTCCGTCAGGCTGTCAGATGCTCGCAGCTAATAAGCACTGCTGAAAACTACATACGCAAATTTAAATTTTGTATCGTTATGTAATTTACCTTGTAATTAAGAATGATGAACTTATGTAGGGAAATAATTAATGGCTTAATTAATATTCATAACAGAAACAATACAATTAATTAATTAAATGCATAACTGCATAATATCATACATTTATTAAATGCATGAGCCGAGTATTTATTCGGATAGATCAAAACGACTCCAGATAGCAATTATAATTAGGAGTCCTTCTTCAAAGACGACCGAGAGGCGGCAAGATCATTTGAGACTGAACAAGTGTAATTACACCTATTGTTAGAGTTTAAAAGATGGCATTACCAGCTGACATTATTTACGACAGTTTCGTAGAAGCTAAATGACTTTCTAGAATTAGATTTAATTACGATAAGATCGTCGCTCATGATCGATCACTACGTGGAATAACAATAAGTCCCTCCCACACGGGATGGCGGCATATACCTTCAAAGTGCCGCGTACGGGGAACAATTAATGAACCCGAACGCAACAATAGAATGATTGACAGGCGGAGAGGTCCCAATTGACGATAAGGGCCCAAGCTGTCCAAATGTTACTATATTTAGCATTTCAATAATAAATCAATACTACAATGGATTGATCATGGCCGATAACGCCACAGTATTTAAGCTGAACCTCGGAATGCGTGATATCATCCGATCACCAGCAGCTTACCAGACGCTAACTAGTTCACGCCAGTCAAAGTCCGAAGGCCGCAATCCAGAAGTACGCCAGGCAGATTTCCGTGCCGAGCTAGCGACGGGGCTTCGCCGCTCAGCCGACCCGTGGGCCCATGGCCGCACTCAAGCTTCAATTAATGAGCTAAGTATTCTGATTGATTAGCGATAGCTAATTGTGTTTATGCTTAACTATTACCAATCCGTACGCTACTACATTAACCCGAGTTCCTTTAATTTAACTCAGAGAATATAATAATGATTAGGTTTACCGCTCGACTTAATCCGTAATGCCATTCGTTAAACTCATGTCAAATCATTGTAATCATACAATCAAATCATAATAATCTGTCACTGATTTAATTGGCCATATGTGGGGTCAATATTGTGTACAGCGGAGAGTTGATTAAAGGCCCAGTATAATTGGATGTTTGCTTATTATTTAGCCTACCTATTTTTATACTTGATTAGTGTTTTATACAATTGTTTGCCCTTATGCCATCCTGAACGATAATGTTTATTCTAGTCAAATGGTCACTGGAATAGAACATTACACTTGCTAAAAGGCGTTATTCAAGGAAAAAATGTTATTACGGTTACAGCATCTTCTAATGTAAATATACGTAATGACTTTGAATAGCGCGAACTATTATTGCCTGCCGGATGTCGTTTGCGTGCATAGCGCGCGCATGCGCAAGTTGCCAAGAGACACACGCGTTCAAAGACGCGCTCATTGAAGAAAACAGAATGGTTGCGGTAATAGATAGCGCTCTTCAAAAGCAACATTAGAGGTAAACATTAGAAGATATCTCACCGTAATAATTTGTTTTCTTAAATAACGTCCTTCAGACAGTTTTAAATTCTTAATTACACGACGAGTTAAATAATAATGCAAAATTTAAATTTGCGAATGCAGTTTTCAGCAGTGCTTATTAGCTGCGAGCGTCTGACAGCCTGACGAAAAAAATTCCAAAGTAATAATAATACGTACCTTTTCGGATTTCCATTATTTGTACCATCGAGTTAAAGTTTGGAATAAAAATTAAAAAATATTTTAAAGTTAATAAACCGTTTAATGCAGGGTCTTGAGCTACTTGTTCGAAGCGTATTTTAGTACGTAAATCAGTTGGATGTCACCTCGCTTGACCCTCCAAAGATGGCGGCTCGCGAATAGCCGAATAACTCTATTATATTTGCTATCTGGAGTCGTTTTGATCTATCCGAATAAATACTCGGCTCATGCATTTAATAAATGTATGATATTATGCAAATATGCATTCAATTAATTAATTGTATTGTTTCTGTTATGAATATTAATTAAGCCATTAATTATTTCCCTACAATTTGAACTGTTTACGGTAAAAAAATATTTGCTGGGAACATGGGAAGAAAACGGCCTCTCGTCCGTCACTGCAAAGAGTGCGGCTTTCATTAATTTCTGACAGCCAAACGAAGCCTTTGCCGCAAAAATTTTATGGGAAAATATTGTTCAGTTGATCATTTTACGTCATTCTAGCCCAACGAGATATCAATCGGTGAGGAGCCCTTATTCTTCTTGTCAAAACCTGAAATAAGCTGGACGAGTTCCGGTTCAACTTTTTTTTCATAGAGAAACATAATTGGCAAACATTTTTAGTCAAGGACCTACAACCCTTCATATGCAAACGATTTAACCATAAACATTTCCATAACAACGTCTATAATTTGCTGGCACGTTTTCTAATCGAAATCATGAAAAATCGACTAATAATTCAGTCATTTCTGGCCAGACGCTTAAGGTGATAGGCATGACCCGTTCAAATAAACGACTGGAGTGGGACGTGACGTCATTAACAATGGCTCTCGACGCAAGCCCCTTTTTCTCCCCGACTGTATTACAATAACTGCTTTATGCATTATATGCAGAAGCAGTTAAAAAGTATACTACCGATGTTCACAAAATAAATATGCCTCGTATCCTTCCCCTTTGAGCACTGAAAGTTGTAAAACTCATTCCAAGCGTGGTATTGATCCACCCTCAAATTAAAACTAAATGAAATAACCAGACAATATTCAAAGAAAAATAAAAAATTGCGTACAAGCTCAAAAAAGACTTAGCGCGTATCGTCTTGACACATTAGTTAGTTGATAAAATTTGAAACAAGGTTAGAGTATGTTAATCAGTATTTAAAATTGTAAATGTTAAACTGCTGAAGAATCACCATCATCTGGAGAATAATCACTAGCATGTACAATATTTTGGGAGGAAGCGCCAGCAAACATCGTGAGAAACGTGCAGCTACAACATTATGAGCTGTATTTACAGGAGTAAATACAGTAAAACCATGTGCAGTAGCATAGGTAATATCACAAGTGCAAGGGTAGTTATCGATGATTTTTCGGAGCACGAAAGTTTTTGCACCCATTAAAATTGTGAGTAGCTCGGGAGCTTATAACCAACACATGCACGAGCCAGTTTAAGGGACCACAAATTTAAGTGCTCCAAAAAGATCGATAACTACCCACTTCAGGAGGGGTATTTAATCAGAGTACCTCACAAGAATTACTCTATCGGTTTATTAATAAATCTATTACAAACGTTTATTGGTGTATGTAAGAATTTACCCATTTTGTATTAATGTTGTTGTACTTTATTAATTTTTTAGCGAGTTTATTAGTTGAGGATTATGTGAAGTAGCCTGTCCATCACTTTCGAATTGATTCAGTTCCCTTTTTTTAATGCACTTCAGTATGCAGATGTTAGCAGGTTGTATCTCCGTAGAAACGATCACAGAATTTCACTGAAAATCTTTAATTTACATATTAGTTAAGTTATTCTAAATATTTATGTAGCAGTTAAATCAGCTATACGTTTTTATATCCATATTCGTTATTTATTTGTAGTTATCTAATCGTAAATCTCTTTCCCGCTGCACTGTTGGAAGCCCGCGGTCTAAGCTTCAGTCCAGTCAGTCTGTTGCTCGCTGTCTTGGTTGCTATGGAAACTTATGCGGCATCGCTATTAAAAACAGTTAAAATAAGTTCGTGTGACAATTCCTGGAGGGAAGATGCATTGCGGAGGTGTAAGTACCTTTTGTGTTCCTGTGAAGCATATTTATTAAGGTGTAATGCGTTACGTATACAGCAGCAATAAATGAATCTGGCCTAACGATCAATTCGGTCGCCATGTTGCGAATCGGTAGTTAGCAGCGGTTTAGAAACAGAAGACAATCGACGTCCCATCGAACGCAAATCAAATGTAACATAACTTAAATCGATCTCACTTACTTGATTTTTCTTCTCATTCTTTAATAACCGATTAATTATGCCTTTTTAGCACTCTGGTTTAGTTTGCCAACTATTTTTGATTCTTGATTATCGCTTTTGCACAAGAGCTGCTTATCACTAATTAATCACCTGCTTGGTAGACCATCACAGTGCTTATCAGAATAAGTGGGCTGTAACCGGCTGATGCTTCAAAAATGCCTCTTTCCTCTTGGCTAAAAAAAGCAAGGAAGATACCCAACAATATTAGCCACAGTTGACGCATTAACATGAACAATTTATGGTTGAGTTGTTCGTGTGGTAATTGATACGCCATCCGTACCACTATAATCACTAGAATCTAATTCAATAGTATGAAACGCTGTTGTTAGACTTGGCTCATCCATTGCCGATCGGACAGAACATAATGATTCCTATCCCCAAAACAAATATGAAACATTTTTAGACTCCTAGAAATCAAGGTTGGTTACTAACAAATATTTTTGCCTGGAAGAATTGTACAATTTATACGCATCTTGCATAGGGTCATAACCCAAATTCAAATGGGCCTCTCCAACGTTTTTCAATATGTAAATCCTAAAGAGCCAAATCAGCGATGTTTTAATACTGTTGGTCTTGACACGACCATTTCCGCAAGGGTGTCAACCTGTTGGTGTGTGGCTTTGTACTGAGACTGTTTCGAGCTTCTGCGGCTGTGACAACAGCATAAGGCCAAAAACTAAAAAGAAGGTTTGCATTACAAAGAAAATATTGCGTCACACTCCTAACGACCCCCATGTGCGCGTCTCCATTTTGATTTGTTTTTGGGGCAGAATACATGCTTTTTATGTGGTTTGTTCCCCTCTCTATGTAATTTCTATGGAAAGCAATGCTGGAAAACTAGCCTCCATTATAGCTAGAAATGTGCTGTAATAGCAAAGCAGTTTTTTACTCTTGCTGCACCACTCAATTCCTGAAACAGGGATTGTACAACATTTCAGGTTTGAATTTCCCTGACTTTTCCTGGTTTTTCCTGACCAAATTTTGCACATTTCCCTGACCTGTGGCATCATAATTTAACTACTAACTTAATATATTACCTACATCAGCATAATTACAAAGTTTTGAAAAAGGTACGCTTATTCGTTATTAGCAAGTCTGGAACTAATTCCATGACTTTCCCCACCTATTTTCCTTTTCCCTGATTTTTCCAGGTTTTCCAGGTCCCTGTAGGCAACCTGCGAAAGCATCAAATACTTGATGTTTAAAAACTAATGGAATAACAAAATAAAAACAACTGAAAACGTCAATGACCATTAAAAATGCTGCTCTTGTCCCAATCCTAAACGTTACTCGGTCCCCAGAGATCATATCAGGGCCGTGCCGTACGGGGGGGGCAGGGGGGGCGGCTGCCCCCCCAAAAATGACTAACAGGGG
>JAHWFP010052890.1:44721-59349 GCA_023313725.1 Lithobius niger | reverse complement strand
TACATGTACAGGATTAAACATTACGTGAATGTTTTCGTTGTTCTTGGCGGCCGTTCCCTGGTGGAATGATATCACTACCTTCAAAGGCCGACCGTTTTTGGAAACTTGGCGGGTTTTTATACAAGTTTTGGTTTTGGGTGGATAACAATTACATGTACAGGATTAAACATTACGTGAATGTTTTCGTTGTTCTTGGTCCACGTGTGACATGTCAGCGCTGTTGTTCCTGACAAATCAAACTGTCTTCAAAATTGATGATCAGTTAAAGACGTATAAGTTTTAAGCCACGTTGTTAATTTCGAGCCTCGAAAATGGCAGCCTGAAACGATATGAGGGCATATTTGTTTCGTAGACTTGGGCTTTCAGACCTGAGCTGAATTGTTTCAAAGTGGGCAGTAACAATTGCTGCATGCGTGATCGTTGATACCTCTGTAAATGAACAAAAAAAAATCCTTGCAACAATTTTACATTAACGGTGAGCTAAACGGTTCGGACTTGGTAGCACAAAGAAATATTTGTTCATTTCCGGCAGAAAGAAGCGAACGAAAATCAATGTTGGTTCGCCAGTATATGTAAAAATGCACCAAAAGAAATTCCAACCAGTGAAGAAATTATCATCCAATTTGGTTAGCATTATTAAATTAACATCACTCGAGAGGGTGGGGGATTTGGAAAGAGAGAGACAAAAAACTCAGCCCTTCACATACATTGCCTTACTCATGATGGGACACATTTCGTGGGCGTCACTTTAGTTACCATGGCAGAATTCGACTCAAATGGTTTTCAATAAGAAAAATAGGTGCAGAATCCAATGCCAGCGGAGACACAGAAGTCCGACTCTCAAAAGACTGGACGCATCAAGGCAGCTGAGATCAAATCAGAAAAGCAGTGAAATAAAAACCACGGAGAGAAAACCTTTCTTGGCCAATTGTTGGGCTGCTGCCAGGAGATTCATAAAAAGTGTTGGCTGTCCTGAACTGCCCTAAAAACTAAACAGAAGGTCGTTATGTTCTGGGTAGAAGTTGGCGACCAGTTTCAATTCAAATTGCTGTACCAAAGCAAGGTTGTTTAAGGGTGATAAAGCATAATCTGGGTCCAAATGCTCAGTTGTTTGGTGTTTGGCAGGATAAATGCATGAAGAATGGATGCACGGAGGCATGAAGAATGGATGAAGGATGAATGCTTCCTAGGTAGAACTGGCCAGCCATTGTTATGTCAATCAATACCAGTGATTGACATAACAATGGCTAGCCAGGCCTACCTAGCGTTGTTGGAGAGTAGGAATAAACACGAAGGACAGACAAATTAAAAAAAAAAAAAAACACTTACATTCCGGTACCCGGTATTTTTAAAATGTGGCACCTTCCTCAGAGATGTAGGCCTATAAAAGTAAAAAAAATTAAAAACATCTTACATTATGGCATTGACGGGTCCACCATGATGGTTTCGTTAAAAATGCGTATTTAATACTAAAACAACCAATTGAATTCAATTTATAAGGGTATAATATACAAATTCACAATAAAATGGTGAACCCCAGTTAAATAAGCAAATTTAATATTTGAGCTAATACTGGAATGTGAGCAGTACTTATAAAACGTGCGTGGATGTGAATGCGTAGACGTGGATGTGTGTGAACGTTTTGTAAGTACTGCTTACATTCCAGTATTCGTTTATTGTTAAATTTGCTATTTTAACCGGAGTTTTAACCAATTTATTGTAAATGTATATAATATACCCTTCCACATTGAATTCAGTTGCTCGTTTTTGTATCAAATACACCATTTTAACGAAATCATCATGGTGGACCCGTGAGTGCCATAATGTTTGGCTTTAAATTTTTTACTTTTATACATCTCTGAGGAAAGTGCCACATTTTAAAAATACTGGGTATCGAAATACAAGTGTTTGTTTTTTAGTTTGTCTGTACTTATGGCTTCGTGTTTATTCCTACTGCAACGAATAGCACAACCTTTGATTGTTTATTGTTGGAGAGCGGTGCCTCAGGGTTCATTATTTCAGGGAAGACATCTTGTTCCTTGTTGCCACAAGGTTTCAAGGTCCACAGAGATGTAAAAATAATTTTCGTATTAGCCAGTGGGAAAACTGAGGGTAGTGGCTAACTGGAGAGCTGGAGTTCGTTGGGAAAACCAAAATGTTTCACAACAAGCTTTTGTGTGTGCTGGATGATGCCCAGGATTCTGTAACCCTTTGTCAAGATTTCATGTATAACACCACGCTAAGTCCAGATACTCGCACAGGTAACTGGCAAATAGTTGAAGAAAAGCAGGAAACGGGGCATATTTGAAGCCTGTTCCCATCACAACACAACAAGCAAAGAAGGTGGAATGAGACGCAGAAGGATTGGATCCAGCCGACGCCATATTGGAAAACAATAATTATTGCAAAGGCCCATTGCAGTGAATTGAAGCGCAAATATGCGAAAAGTTAGTGAACAGACATAAGTCTGGGTTGGCTTCAAAAATGGGGCTTGAACCATTTGTGTAAGCGTACAATTGAGGTTGAGAAAGGCATAATACGCATTGTTCGTCCTAGAAATCTCAATGAAGCGTCACAAAGAATCGCTCACTCGCAAATGGATGTGGTCATTCAAGTTGGAGCTATAGAAAGGGCCGGTTCCTCAAACTGTACCTGTCATAGAATGCAAACAAAAACCCCCCCCGGCGCCCCCCCCCGGCCTACTGCAGGTGTTCCCTCAATTTCTGGCCCTTTAACAAAGTACCTGTAAAGGACTCAACATATACAACCAATGCAGAACAAGTGTTCTGCATGTTCGGCAAAGTAAAATTCTTCAGTGCTTTGGATATAAAAGCAGGGTTTTCGCTGGTGGCCATGGACAAAGAAAGTAAAAAGTTTAAGAACCCATGCCGGATGGGGAGGCAGTTCAGTTTGAATAAAATAACAGTGTTTAGTTCAGTTTGATGTTGTAGGGGCTGGCAAATGCTCCAACTACCTTTGCTTGCATCATGGACATGGCATTGGGTGGTGCACTTTCTGCTCATGCTACGATTTGCAGTGACAATAACATGTGTATGTTCTTGGCTGATTTCGATTCCATCCTGCAACATATGGATGATTTACTGAGTAGATTGGCAGATGCCACTTTTACAGTTAACATTAAAAAAAATCATTTCTATGCACAGGAAATCAATTAACTTGGTCCTGTAACTTCACCAAACAACCTGAGGCCTGACCCTGAAAAAAGTAGTTTATCGGGGAAAGTCCTAACCCTATAAATAAATAAAAATTGAGACGATATCTAAGGCTCATGGATTACTACAGTGCCTTCATATCAGATTTCCATAAGAAGGAAATCTTAGCTCTCCTGATGGGCTCAGCACTGGTGAGGGTGGCATCAAACTCACTCTGAATTTGTTCAGAAGTGGTAGGGCAATTTGATAGGTAATAATCAAGAATAAGTCTTATGGTAAAGGGTTAACGAAGCAATCAGTCTGCATTAAAGACCGGTCTTGTGAGAATATAGGATGCACAAATCTTAGAAACAAAGAAAAGACAACTGCCCCCGACTGTGACTCTAACCCAGGACATCCTACATACTCGGCCTGGCGTTCTATCCAATGTTATACTAGGGTGGATCCTGGTTACAGGCTCCAGTCAAACTTAGTAGATGTTCGTCTTTCTCAGTGGCGACCTCAAGGTCACAAACATATATGGGTGGTTACGCAGCTGGCTTCTTGGCCTCCAAACCATAAACAATGCAAACAGTTAATCAAGAATACATCACAAGTTAGAGGGTTAACGAAGCAGTCTGCATTAAAGATGGGCATTGTGAGAATACAAGATACACTAAACTGAGAAAGAAAGAAAGAAAAGACAACTGCCCCCAAATGGGGCTCGAACCCAGGACACCCCGCAAACCAGGCAGACTGCTCTAACCACTGTGCTAATAGGGCAGATCCTGGCAGGCTCCAGTCTGTTTATTAATCATGAATAGGTAATTAATAATGTTTTTTCAGGTTGATTTCTTTTTCTGGTCTTTTAGTAGAGCTCAGTCGTGTTTATAACTGGACGTTACACCTTTTCCCTACTGCGTTGCACAATCAAAGGGGTGGGGTTGTAGCAGCCCAGCTATACACATACGATGCACTTTGCAGACAGACTACCGGGCATACCATAGTAACTGGTCGACTAGTGTGAATCACTGCCTTATGCTTTGCTTGCCACTGCACCTTGGTTCCTGTACTGTGCATGTTTCACATTCAACGGTATAAAATCCACTGACCATTAGGCCTGTCAGTTAGTTATCTACAAAGCCGGGTCGTGTTCACTTCGGGCCACATCTGGCAAATATGTTAGAGCATGTGCTGCAAACCAACAAGGCCTGGAATACCATTGCGCGAAACAGGTTTATAGAGCAGTGACACGACGTAGTATTATTGTATATAACTCTATGCTGGAGCCTTAATGGGTTAACTGCAAGGGGCACTGTAGAGAGAAACAGAAAGGCGTCACACTGAAGTCGATGCTGTGAAGAGTGATTTCTTAGATCAACAAAACGCGCGATGTTTGTTGTTGGAGAAAACAACGTTATTTTAAGCCTAAGAAATCCGCTCTTCCGTTGTTTTGACCTTCCATTTTTATGTAGTGCACCTTGTAGTTATGCCCTCCAAAACCCATACTGGTGCCAATATGGCGGCAAATGTCACTGCTCTATTGAAGTTGTGCCATCCATAATTCGGGAACCACTGGAGAGCGAAATTTAAAGTTTGCAGCAGTTTGAACTAAAATTCGAGTAGTATCCTTCATTGAACCAACCTGCATTTTCCTTTATGTGGATGCAGATGTTGTGCAAGAAAGGGTTTCAGAACGGATCATATCGCAAAACGTTTGGGCAAGATACGGCTGTCAGTTTCGATCTGATCAAAGCTGTTAGTGATCAATCCTTAATCGGTGTGATTAGGACTGATGTCGATTAAGTTGAATGGTTCCTTGAATGCACCTTGTAGTTATGCCCCCCAAAACCCATACTGGTGCCAATATGGCGGCAAATGTCACTGCTCTATTGTTGTTGTGTAGTCATTATTATTATTCCTCCAAAAAAGTTAACCAAAATCTTGCATTCCGTTGTTTCTTTTGTTATCACCTTCTCCCGACCTCTCAGAAGGAAGAAGCATTCGTGGGCGAATGGTGCAGTTGGAGTCTTCAAAATTGCATGTTCTGCGTTGCTGGTGACGGATGAATGACACGATGACGTACGGCGTGGCTCTGACCTAATTACCTAACAAACCGAATATGATAAGTCGCGATGCTATTCTACCACCAATGCCTACTTCTGGTAACAGTAAGGGAATACGTTGAATCAGGTGGGCTTTTCCGAGAACGTCAAGGTTTAAATTTTGTAAAACTGAAATGCATGTCAGACGTTGCGAAAAATGGAGAGTTTAAAAATCCAACTTAACATCGTTCTGAACGTTTTCTCGAGTCGTTTCCTCCTTGCTGTGCCATTTTACGATTATTCCCTGGGCAGAGTTGAACGTTTATACCCAAAGCAGCCCAACTGAGACTGGTGTGCAGCGATAACCGAGGAGCCTTAAAGTAACTGGATGGGTCTCCTGAGGTCTGCGAAAAGACGACGTGTGTTGAAAATACGGAGCTTCGCAAATCTTCCACGGTGCATTTACCGGCGCTTACGACCAGATTACAGCCTTAACATGGGAGGGATAATTTATGAATATGTTATGTACGCCGTGTTTCACGTGGTAGATATGAACACATTTTTTTGTAGACGCTTGGTTATTTCACTTGGTTGGGTTTAAATGGTTCTTACTTAAACGTTTATGATCATTCAAAATAGGACAAGTGATGCCAGCAGTTAAAAAATAGGTTCTGCATTAAACGTTACTATATTTGTGAACCACGCAGAAAGTGGTCATATTTGCTTGGTCCCCAAGTGTACTTGCTGTTTGGCCAACAAGTCATCGGTTCACAGGTATTATTATTTTAATTATCGTTGGATTGCCCGCCTTCAAGACGATGACTGTGAAAATGTATTTTTTGTTGTTGTTTTTGAAGCCACGAGATGACTACACTATAGTCTCACTTGATAACGCTGAATAAACGTTTCCGAAACGTCTTCTCTGCACCTTTTGGCTTCTTTTTAAATAATTATTAAATAAATGCTGGAAAGGTGTAGCTTTACAATTTTACATGCATTGGCGCTGCCAACAATATTATACAATGTGATATAACAATAATATACAGTGTATGATGCAACAGCGGTACACATGGCAGTGGCACACAGCGATGTAGCTGGATGTCCTGGTTTCCAGTCCCATTGGGGGAGTTAGCCCTTCTTAATTTCAAACGTGTCTTTATGACATGACTAACGTCTTACCTAACTAAACACGGCTTAAGCAAAGAAGGTTTCCATTTTATTTTGGACAACTCACTATACAAATACAACACGTACATTACGGATTGTTTTCTGCTCTTATAATGGATGTTCGCTGCCTACTCATTGGCCCTGTTTGAAAATCTTCCAGAATGCCAGCCTGACACGTACGAGCACTGGATATTTGCCACAAAAGAAAAGCACGTTTTTCATGAAAGGCATTTTGTTCTTATTAATTTGTAAAAATGAAATGGACTTTTCATTTCATTTGGGAACTTTTCTGGCCAATTCCGGACAATCTTTCGGCCCCGACGATGATCGGAGGTTTGCCGGATCGAATCCCCGGGTTGGCACCTCCCTTTATCAGATATTTCTTCTTCTCTAAAAGTCTGGTAATGTTCAAAATTGAGCCGGTTCAGCCATACAAGCATTAAGTTGCTTCGGCTGACTTAAGGCTCAAAGAAATTAATTTAAAAAAAAAACAAAAAAAAAAACTTGTGTACGAAATTGGACTCATGTACGAAAGTTTTGAATCGAATTAATTTTGCATGTTACGTACCATTACCCATTCAGAGTTGAGGATAACTGTTTCTTCTGATCCACCCATGTTACGAGATGCACCGGAGGAGTGTAATTTCCCATTAGAAGCCAACAACGGTTTCTCATCGATGAATAATCGTCAATGCTTGTATATCATGTGGTACTGTCCTTACAGAGAACAACAACTGGAAAATGAACAACATTATTCACCTCTGAATAACAGTGAAATCGAGTGATACTTTCATACTATGCCGAAAATGTAAAAGTCTTATAGCAAAAACGATGACAAAAACTTCTACAATGAAGACAGGCGAGCGTGTCATTTCTTTGCCCAGAACTTGAAACTGGTACATTGTTACCTAGAAACGAAGTTGAAATTGGTACATTTTTGCCTCGACTAACAATTTGCTCTTCGCTGTCATCGAAGCGGCAAGTGTTAACGACAGTGGTCATCCTACTTTTTTCGTTTTCATTGTTGTAAAGTGGTGCTCAAAAAGTCTTATTATACCAGCGTTCGTATTTCCATTGTTTAAAAGTGTGATGATAACTAACTTATCACCATACTCAAAAAGGGTCAAAGGGTTTAACGAGCGTTAACCACTCCTGGTCATCTGCCCGAAGCCCTAAGGCCCTATGTCTGCAACAGCCAGATTCCCAGGCGGTCACCCACCCAAGTATCAATCCGGCCCAATGCTGCTTAACTTCGGGGATCTGACGAGAACCGGTGTTTCCAGCACTGCAAGTATCACCATACTTTTGAAAGTTTAAACAATAGTTATCATCACGCATTTAAACAATAGTTATCAACACACTTTTTTGAACCGGCAACCAACCAAAGAAAACAAACTCCAAACTATATTAGGTATACTCTTGACTATCTAGTGTTGAAAATTCAATCCGAAATCTGATGTTTTCAAAAATAAATGACTTTTTTCTTTAACCATCGTCTGTAATACTTACTGATTCAGCTTTTCTGTGGAAGGGTATATACTAAAGCCCTAAAAACACTCAATCCACGCAGCGTATTTCTTTCTTTCAAGAGCCATCCCCATCGTTTTTAGCCTCCCCCCCCTCCCGCTAGATCAAAATCAAGAAAACTACGGTAGTATCGACCAGAAAGATTTGAGGTTAAATCAATGGCTCAAAAATTCCTAAAACCTATCCTAACAAATAACCTAACCTACCTAACCTAAACTAAAATTCCTAAAAAATGGGGTAGGCAACAGTTAAAAGCGTGGGGTGTGAGAGAGAATTAAAAGAAAGCAATTTTTATTTCTTAGGTGGGAGGAAGGGAAGCGCGAAATTATGATTTTTTTTCGTCTGCTGCCGACTAAAATTACTGCCCTACGACCGCCTACTCAGTAAAGTGATTCTAGCGTCGTGTTGCCTCTACGATTTGCCTGTAGATTTCATTTGATTTATTTGAAGAGCCATGGCCCGAAGCCGTTCTTTTCCGTGCTTAGAATAGAATGCTTAAACAATGCAGGAAATAATGCAAAACAATGTAGGATGACAAGACATTTATTGTCCTCTTATTGCAGCAATGAACGTTGATAAACTGTTTTAGAATCGGTCTCGGAATCAACAATAAACCCTCGGGCTGCGCCCTCGGGATTATTGTTGCTTTCTTGACCGCTTCTAAAACAGGTTATCAACGTTCATTGTTGCAATAAGAGGACAATAACTATTACTTATTTTTCACCCGATACGGATCGCTCAAGCACTCATTAAATGAACCTAAAAGGTTTTTTTTGTTGTTGTTTGGAATGGAGAACGAATCAATTTTTGCCAAATGTTGCAAAAAGAGTAGGGGCAGTATTTAATTCAATTATCCATCCAAATTTAACTACGGCTGGCAAAGGGGAGGAAGTGACGGGAGGGAGAGGATGGGAGAAAAGAGGGAAGGAAGAGGGGAGTGAGAGGATTACAGGAAAGTGGGAGTATTTCAGGAAGAAAATTACCCTTCAAACCATACACCGGATGAACACAGGAAATAAAACCCTGCATGAATAAAACCCCGGGCGTAGCCGGGTACGACAGCTAGTACTAGGATAAATGAAATGCGGCTTGTGGTACCATTCATACAGACAGCAGTAACCGGAAAACCAAGAACACTTCTGAATGTTAAAAGGGTAGTGCATTACTCTTCTACTTCGAATAACGGACTTTGTTAATGTTATGATATTGTGTGATGTGCTATCTGTACTACAATAAACGAAACAAAATAGTACAATAGTGGAAACCACACACTAAAGCTAGCTTAGGTTCGTTAAGCCGTTATATCCTACTTTAGTACATTGAGATGGTATGATCGATATTCGAAAATACGGAACTCCCAAGATTTGTGATTGAGAATTTGTTGACTCGGATTCTATTCGCATAAGCTCAATGAAATAACTCTTTACAGTCCATTATAAAGGCCTTTATACCGGCCTTTATTATAGTCCATAATAAAGACTCGCTGAATCTGAGCTATTTAGAGTGTGTGATTTTTCGGTATTGTGATACTGTTTCCTTTATGTATGTAGAGTTTACAGTAATTAGTGTGAGGCAGCCTAAACCCGGAAGTTAACACGGATTTTTAAAACGGAGATACATTCCATAAAACCCTGCAGTGGCGTCATTAGGGTTGTGAAAAGTTGCAAGGAACTTAAAAGAAGGGGTCCAAATTTCACGAGTCAACGGGCCCAAAGGGACAAAATCCACTATTGTTTGGTCGGGATAGAGAACAGTTTTGCCTCAAAATGGCCTGCTTGTTAGACAAGAGTCCAACGTTTTGCTCTTCACATCCCCTCCTTGGAAAAAGACGGTTGCTCTCCTGCATAAAACATCGGCTGTTCTCACATCGGCTGATTTTTTTATGCCCATAAAGGCAGTCTAACTCGCATATTAGACATTTTTTAAATCGAGATCCTTCCCATAAAACATCAGCTATTTTCACATTGGTTGACTAACTCTCATACTGAATATTTTTAAGATTGAGATACATTCCACAAAACATCAGCTGATTTCACATCAGGTGATATTTCATCCATAAGGCAGCTTAACCCTCATATTGCAATATTTTTAAAACAGATCCATTCCATGATACATCAGCTGTTCTCACATCGGGTGATTTGTCGACCCATAAAGCAGCATAACCCGTATATTACAATATTTTTTTAGTTCCATTCCTATAAAACATCAGCTGTTCTCACTTCGAGTGATATTTCACTCATAAGGCAGCCTAACCCACATATTACAATATTTTTAAAACCGAGATCCATTCCCATAAAACATCAGCTGTTCACACATCACGTGATTTATCGACCCATAAGGCAGTGTAACCTGCATTTTACAATATTTTTAAACCGAGATCCATTTTTAAACCGAGAAAACATCAGTTGTTCTCACATCGGTTGATATTTACACTGATAAGGCATCCTAACCCGCTAAATCTCATTCTGCAATATTTTTACCAATATCATCTCATTCTGCAACCAATATCTTTTCCATAAAACATCAGCAGTTTTCACATCGCGTAATTTTTCTACCCTTAGGGCGCGTTTACGCAGCAACTCGCCCTTGGATTCTCGCAGCTAGAACTCAATCGCGATGGCAAAGGTGACATTGCCATGGTAACAACGCTAAAGGGATTAGCTAAATCCGACATCGTTTGAGTAAATACTTGCAGTCTTATAATCCGTGCCAATAAGATAAAGAATTTCTCATGACGAAGCAATTTTTCCAAACGCTTCTGAACTCACGTTATATGCTGTTTCCGTTGCGAGGCGGCAGACATAAAACCGCCGCCATGTTGGAATTTGAGGTGATTTCTAGCTAGCTGCGAGAATGCAAAAGCGAGTAATTGCATAAACGTGCCCTTAAGCACAGGGGCTCGTTAGCACACGCTGCTTGTATGCAGAGTATATACATCATGAAAGGGGCAAAACTACTTCTGCCGGCATTAAGACACTGCCAGAACACATTACGTAGAACAATTACATATCTCCGATTGAGCGGTATTATTAAATTTTCCAATTAATCGTTACGATGGTACACTGGAAATCACAATGAACGTCTTTGTTGATAATTTGTCTCATATTCGAAGCCAGTAGTTATACCCATACATTGTCAAGAGCAGCTTGAGACACTTTTTTCCTTTACTATCCCAGTTTCAACGCTCAAACCGAGTTAAAAACCCCAGCCATAACTGAATATGCTGAGCTTCGGTGCGTAAGTCCAGCTGCGATCTGATTGGCTGTCTGATTTGTTGTTGTTCTGAATGCAATGCATGCTCATGTGATTTTGGTTCCGCTTTCGAGTTTGAATTTTGTTGTGAACTAGCAGCATATTTTGTATATACTAAATTGCCAAATTAACACTGCTCCGCATTATTTTCGTTTGACGCAAACCTTAAACTAGAAAGCAATCTTAGATATCCAATCAGGTAGTAGTTGGACGCACGCACCAGAGCGCTTCAAACATCCAAATATGGCTGTGGCCTTTTTACGTCGATTCCATCGTTGAAATTCAGACTGCAGAGGCGAAAAACATCTCAGATAGCTTTGCACAATGTAGGGGTGAAAACAATCGCATTGAGCAAGAGACCATTTACCAAAAATACATTCAGTATGATTTCCAGTGTATCGTTATAGCAGGTAAATGAATCACTACTCAGTTGGATATAGGAAATTGTTCTAATTGTTGGGTGTCAAAACTGTTTTTGAGAACCTAAATTGCAAATGACGCAAAATACAGTAGCGTATAATAGCGGGTAACTGAAACACAACTCAATCGGATAAACAGTGTGGTCCAACAATTACTAAAAAAGGTATAGAAAGTCTATAGGCCTGTAAAGTGTGTAGGCCTATAAAGTTTGTTGACCTGGCATGGAAGTACGCATTAGGCCAAAGGTTTTAACCGAAACGAACGTCAGCCTGACTATAAGAAAGAGTTATCATGAACAGAGCCAACAGATTAGAGATCAAATTCAGATTAGAGATCATCATCATCAAGCATGGAGTGGGTTTGTCTGGGTGCAGGAAATGGAATTGGTCTGCAACCTGTTGAAGGGTTTAGGCATTGATCCATCTTGTGCCACAAAGCAAAGCCAACTGTATACATTGGAACAAATTTACCGAACGGATTAATCGAATTACTTTGAACGAATGTACGTGGAAGGAAGTTATGTGGAATAAAATTACATGAGTATTAACCAGTCACTGACATTGAGAGTTATACAACTCTTCCTTAGTTGGACTGACCTTCGTTTCAGTCAAAACTTTTGGCCTAATGTGTACTTCCATGCCTACTCAATAAATTGTATAGGCGTACACACTTTATAGGCCTACACACTTTATAGGCCTATACACTTTCTAAGCCTCCTTTTTTTTTCTTAGTACTTTTTAGACCATCCTGTAGGTAATTGTTCTATAAATTCGCTTCAGTTGGATGTCGGAAAGGTTTTTGAGAACCCAACTCGAAAATGAAGCAAAACAGACTACAATGAGTATAGATTTTGATGTTTGGAGGTCTGTGATAAATTGTTTGTCTTGTTGTGCTGGTATATTGCGAATTAATTAACAGCTGATTAAAAAAAATGAGGACTTCTTGCCATGGCAGAGTCTTAATTCTGTGTGTGTCTTTATACAGAGTCTTTATATATATATATATATATATATATATATATATATATATATATGTATGTATAAAGACTCGGTATAGACAGGTATATATATATATATCCGTGCTGTACGTGCTAAAAGCTCCTGTGCTCATAAGGTAGCCTCACCTGCGTACGACAGTATATTTTAAACCGAGATCCATTCCATAAAACATCGGCTGGTCTCATATCGGGTGATTTCTCTACTGATATGATGAGGTAGCCTATCCTGCATATTAGAATAATAATTTTAAAACCGAGATTCGTTTCGTAAAATATCGGCTGTTCGTACATTTTTGAAAAAGGTGCAGTAGGTTAAACGAGGAGTCTACGAACAACGTTTTAGTTTAGGCCATACCAAAAACAATTACATGGATATTTATCTGTATTGGGATGGCAATAATTAAAATTTGCTTATTCATTTAAATGCTCTTTTCTCTCTCTATTTTTTTAGTGGGCCAAATATTGCGCAAACTCCGTCGTCACCGGAAGAAGCGTCGTCACTCCTGGAGTTCTTACGGTAAGAAAAAATTATCCATAATATTTACTGACAATTTCGTTTTTTTCTTTTCTTTTAATATTATTTGTTAATTGCCAAGAATGAAATTGACACATTCCTGGCAACTGCAACCAGAGCCGAAGCTTCAAATGCACAAAACGCAACACGACTCGCAGCAGAAAATAAAGCCGAACAAACCCGAGCTTCCTGCTTAAATTGAGTTGCATTCAGAGTTACTTCGGCAGAAATTTGCGTCTTTAATCGTGTATTAAATTCGCCCAATCACAACCGACTCAAGAGATAAGACTGCAGTAGCTTTCTAAATCTGCTGTGGTTTTATTACTGACAGACAATGTTCACTATAGTGTCCGCGGCCAATCTTGAGTTCTCTGCAGAACGAACACATAATCGATTGTACGTTTTCAGTAGCAGAGTGCCTTGTTGATATCCAAGATGGTTACAAAAACAATGGCGGCCATCGATTAAAGCCACCCCATCCAGGAAGACGTAGCCGCTCACAAAACACTTGCAGGACTCAAGATACACGGCGCACACAATAGCTAAATTTAGTATTAAATCAGTAAGGGAATGTCCTATAGCTTTCATTGGTCACTGCAGTGTAATTCAAAGCATGGACGGAGCAATTTGAATTTGACACCGCTTCTGGCCGTCGCTCACTCCAAACGTTGCAACACCGTAATGTTACGATAGGTTTGTTGCATTCATACCATCGAAAGTGTGTTTTCATACCGTCAACTTTCGTGAACAATCCGTAAACAGTCCTTTCTTTCGAAGTACGCTGGTGTCGTTCGTGTGCAATGCAAGCTTTCGTGTATAATCTAGCAATGCAAGTCATCACGCGCTGCTTGCCTGCATCGATTGGTCTAACGGCCCACCATGCCTAAGTTTCCAACTAAGTGCCGTTTTCTAATTTACCACACTTCACTGTAGTACGTATTTGACTGTTTAATTAATCTACGCAATTGCTTAAAATAAAAAGCTTAATTTACAAAAAAATTATTCTGATATTTATTGAAACGACACTTCACTTTTCCTGGCCAACATGTTTGTCCTTAAACAGGCTCAGTAAACAGTGCACGCTGTGGAATCGTATCTAGTGAAGAAAGGTTTTACTGAGTGTGCAAAATTTGAGTTTGATGGCGGTCGATTTGCAACCACTACTATGGAAAGTTTCATATCAACTAATCGTCGTCATAATATTTAGTCAAATTTTTTTTTTACTACACCGTAAATAAAAAAAAAGATAGGCTGAAATTTGAAGGTTACAAGACGTAAGAAGAAAGAATAATACTAAGAAAAGGGATTGACCGAGGATTAAATCCCGGAAAACTGTAACCATCGTAGGGGATAATGTTGAGGGTAGATCCCATCGTCGCTAATGAGCCGAGATAATGTACAGAATAGATATCCTAGGCGCTAAAGGGCAGAGATAATGCCCGTAATAGATCCCATAGGGGCTAAAGAGCCAAGATGATATCCAGAATAGATCCCGTAGGTGGTTAACGGATGAGATAATTTCCAGAATAGATCCCGTAGGCGCTAATGGGCCGA
>JAHWFP010052890.1:2619-22761 GCA_023313725.1 Lithobius niger | reverse complement strand
CCCCCCCCCCCCCCCCCCCCCCCCCCCCCCCCCCCCCCAAACCCATCCCGAAAATTCCGGACCACTTTATGTCTATCGGGATTTATTCTTTCATCAGATGAGTGTCTTATCGAACCATCGCTGCCTAATGAATTAAATGCCACAATTCCTATACAATGTTTCATACGACCAGTTTCATAAGTCTGTACACAAATAACTTCACGTAAATTTTGCCTTTTTTCAAGCCGCCGTCTCCTACCCGTGATTCAGCCTGTCACAATTTTTTGCAAATTCTCCCATCCCACCCTCAGAAAATGATGTCACAAACGTCGACCGTCCCGCATTCGTTGACGTTAAATGAAATTAAATCTTAATTTCCCATTTTTACACAATTTTTTAGGCTGCTTGTAAAACGGATAAGTTATTGGGAAGCGTGTTTTTTTTTAGAGTAATACTTTAGGTAAAATACTTGATGCTCCACTAAAAAAATTCTGTGATGTAACAATTTGTGGGAAGCCGTCTTCCTTGTAAAAAACTGTCACATTTCACCCATCCCCACCCCGTCTTGCATAACGTCATTTGTGTACGTCCCCTAAGGTTGCGTTTTTTCCCACATATTTGATAGGTGTTGCAAGAAATACTAAATTTGATAAACGGGGCAAAACTTGTCATTTTTAGAACATGCTATAGTGTCTCGCCTGTGAAAATTTAACAACACCGCCATCCGTCCAATCCAGATAATGTGTACAGGAGTTGGCAGACCCAATTTGGTTCTACAATTAGGAAATTCTATCTGTTTCCTAAGCATCTTAGGGGAAATAAAGGAGGAACAGAAAATGCTGAAATTTCGTTTGATGGAAAAAATGTTTGCCAACTTAAAATATCAAAATCACGATTAGCAACGTTTCCTTGCTTAAAAAAGGTGAATAACATTGAATAAGACATATTCCAGTATCTCGCTGCCCAGATTCTATGACTTCATAGCAATCCGTCCTATCCATATATCTTGTGTAGGAGCATGATGACCGCTGGATAATTGTGTCTTTTATAGCCAAGAAAGGTTGGCTGTCTTCAGGCATCTGAGGGAAAATGTGGATGAGACAGAAAATCCGGAAACTCGTTGGAAAGGGAAAATCGTGCAGTCGGAAACTTTTACTGGAAGCATCGGCCAACGCCACGTAGTCCGGATACAGACACTATGTAAAAACGGCAAAAATCGCAATAATTCCACCTCACATGGCAATTTTACAAATTTTTTTTACATTTGTTCCTCAAGCGTAAGAAAGCACCAATGTTGAGGAAAATTGCCGAAGTTTCACATTAAGAAAACAACGATCAAAACAGCAAATTCGTTTGTAACGTTTTCTTTGATTGTGTTGTTTAAATTCATGAAAGCTTAACGCCCGAACCTTAATTGGAGAAAACAGAGCCTCACTCGGTTCTGCAACACTCGCGTTCCAAAGTTGGTTTCAGTTTCGATGGTGCTAGCACCTAGCGGGAGTTCTCTCAACTAGCATCGTTTCGGAACTGGTCGCCAGATGCCGGCACCAGCAGAATCTCCCAGTGGAATGTCAAGTCGTGTTTCCCGCAACCAATCAATATTCGGGTTCCTTCCATCTCTGCACAACGTGGGACTTCAAACCTGCACTCCAGGCAGCACTGTTCTTTCGAAACTATGATTATTAAATTCTATGCAATTAATTTAATAGGTTTCGGTCTGGTGAGTGCGTCTGACAAAGAAGAGGCAGTGGCGTAAAACCTAACAAATGCCGAATGACCGAATGTCCCTTCCTCCATATTGAGTCGGAGTAGTAAGGCCGTTAACTCATTGTGCTCCCATAATCCATTCTTTGTAGTCTTATAAATAGTAACTGGTTTTTATTTTGAACCCAGTTAACCGTTTTTTTTTAATTTCAGTTTATGCAATCTCCAATGCAGTCAAGATTTTTCTTTCTGTACAAATTATTAATTTTATTTTATTATTATTATTATTTTTTGGCAAACATTTTAGAATTCCTTTAGGCTGTATTTTCTAATAATAACGCCAATTTTTTTGGCTTGTTTAGGCCACTAAAAGTTAATTAAGTGGTTTTCGGGAGTGCACGCATGGGTATTTTTTTACGACACGTGAAACGTTTTTTATGACATTGTCTAAAAAAAAGTACCGATCGCGCATCAGCACTTTCAGCAAGCATTACCTGGAGCCGTTGACCACATCAGATCTTTGCTCCATTCACATGATCGCCTCGAAACAATTCAGAGACAAGTCATAATTAAAGTAATCTGGATCTAAACAATGACTTTCATCAAATGTGTAACTTTTACCACGCTGATCCTGGCATTAAACATAGATATTGTACACCACAACTGATTTCTATTTGTTTGATAAAAAAAAAAGCCATCGCCTGCATCTGAACAATCACGAATTAAACGTAAAAAAAACACCATCCACTCGCATTAATTTTTTTAGTACCACTCCTGAAAACCATTTAATTAATTTTTAGCGGCCTTAATTGCTTCAGCAACTATTCACTAAGCAGGTAACTTACTTAGAAAAGCGAGACAGATAAAATATCCGAATAATTTTTCCCTAAGGCACGGAACTTAGGGAAAAATACGTGGATACTTGATCAGAAAAACCCAAATTCCTTGGCGATTTCTATGGCTGCAAATGTTTAACTTCTCTCCCTTGCGTGTCTGCATACAGAAGGTCCCTGCAGTCCTCTTATACATATATAGAGACAACAAAAATCTCCTATATTTAAAAGGATCATGCATATAGGAGGAACCTTCTACATATATACCAATCCGCCCTTGCTAATACCTACAAGAACTTTGAAAGTAATTAAAAGTAATTAAAAAAAAGTTGTACAGAATTCTAAAAAGAAAACAGTTCTGCAGAAACTCTTTAGAAATCTCTTTAGAATTCTCCATTGAATTTCTGTCGGGAACTGTCCCATTTTTCTAAAGAAACAACGATGCATCGTTTTAAAAACAATTCAGGCCAATTGGTTGGGTTAAATTTGTTGAAGTTTGATACGGTATACAATCCAATGTAGACATTACCGTTATAGAAATGTTTTACAGAGTGTCTAAAACTTTCTAGAATGCATTATACCGTTCAAGAAACTGCAATAAAATATAGTAAGTACTGCCTCCTGTGTGATTGTAAAGAAGTAGCCATTCAATTTTGTTTTTATTTTTAAAAATATGAATTTTCAAGGAACACCACACGTTTCTAGAGTGGATAAAACTTTCTGGTTAAAATGTTTCTGGCATACGTCATGAATATCATACATGAATAATTAACTATTCCAAAACTGAGTACTCCACGTTTCTAAGGCTCATGTTTTTAGAAACTATAATAATAATAGTAATAGTTTCCTGTTCATCTCTAGGAACCAGGGTGGATGGGAAGGGCAACATTCATTGCCACTGATACCCAACCACATTTTAAACAAAGTTGTGGAACAACTGATCATTGACACATTAAAAGAATAACAAGGGCAGATAAAAAAAAAAAACGATGAAAGTGGACGGGATAAAAAGGGTTGCAGATTAAAATCATTAAGTTTACGCTTGAAAGTCTGTACCGAGCTAGCCGAGACAATGTCTTCCGTCAGTGCATTCCAAACAGGTGCAACCCGGACCGAGAAAAAAAACTTCCTACAATCAAGACGGAAAGGTGGTAACTTCAGTTTAAGAGAGTGGCCACGGGTTTTTGTGTTTCCAACCAATTCAAAAAAAGGTAAACAAGCCGCTGGCACATCATTCAAAATGAGGTACACCAGGGCAAGATCAGCCCTTAAACGGCGCAACTCAAGAGTTTCCAGACCCAACATCCGAAGCCGTTCACAATATGGTTTATTATGTAGTCCTGGGATAAACTTAGTGTAGCGGCGCTGAACTGATTCCACTCGGTCAATATCCGAAAGCTGGTTTGGTGACCATACCTGGCTTGCGTATTCAACAAGTGGTCGCACGTAGACCTTGAATGCCCAGGCCATAATCGAGTGATCTCCAGAGGAGAAGCAGCGACGCACAATCGCTGCACGACGGTGGGCTTGGGCACTAATTTTATCACAGTGGATAGAAGGCTTTAATGAGGAATGGAACCAGATTCCTAAATCTTTGACAAGTTCAACAGAATTCAACTTCTTGTCATACAGATAATAGTCAAATTGAGGCCCATTTGTGCCCACAGTGAATCGATGACATTTGTCGACGGATAATGGAAGTTGCCAGTCAGTTGCCCAATTTGAGACATATGTTACGGCATCCTGAAGGTTCAGATTATCAATAGGAGAAAGGATTGGTGTATGTTGTTTTAAATCGTCCGCAAACTTCTCTTGGGATACCGATGAAGAATTTGGAGTAAGATCATTCACAAACAGGACGAACAACAATGGGCCCAAAACCGAACCCTGTGGTACTCCACTAATAACATTGCATTTGGCGGAACTAACTCCCCCAAGTTTAACTTGTTGGGTGCGATTAACGAGGAAAGCAGAAATCCAGTTTAGAATATAATCTCTAAACCCAATAGCCGAAAGTTTGGAGGTTAGCTTTGTGTGCACCACAGATTCAAAAGCCTTTTTAAAGTCGTAAAAAATGACGTCTGTTCCAACACCAATGTCCATGGACTCTGACCACTTGTCCAAAGCGAGCAAAAGTTGATGGGTAGTTGATCTGCCCGACCTGAAACCAAACTGGTCATCGAGAATGATGTTAAAGCGATCAGTAAAGGTTAACATATATGATTTAATTATGGTCTCCATGACTTTACAGGGCACCGTAGTTAGTGCAATAGGTCGGTAGTTTAATGGGTTTGAGGGATTCCCTTTCTTAAAAATAGGGACAATATCCACTTCAAGCCAGTCCTTTGGCAGAACGCCAGTAGAAAAGGACAAGGAGAAAATTTTTTTGAGAGGATATGTAATATGAACAGCAATTTGTTTGTAGAAAAAAGCTGATAGCTTATCCGGACCGACTGCATGAATAGGTTTGAGGTGATTTAAGACACCTAGGATGTTTAATTCATTGAAGTGCAGATCTTCCCCGGTACAAAAATGTTGGGAGTCAATTAAAGTTGCTGGGATTCGTATATTGTTCCCGTTGTCAGCAATTCCATTCCTGGAAAATTCCTGCATTAAAAGGTTTGCTTTGGTCAGCTCGCAGGCAATTAAATCCCCATTAACATTAAATGGTGGAATTGTGCGATTTATGTTTGTTTTTTTCCTGTAGAAGCGATACAAGGCACTCAGGTTACCTTCCTGCAGTACACGCTTTTCAGCAGAGCGGCATACATCCATGACCAGTGCAGCATATTGTTTTTTACACGTGGCATATGAACGCTTCAATTCCAAGGTAGGATTTAATTTCAATTGGTGCCAAAGTTTGAGTTTTACCTTGTTAAGTTTGGTAACTTCACGATTTTGTTCATTGCAGCGTTTAGTCTTCCGTTGATGGTTGAAAGTGCTTCGCTCCTTAAGTGCAACGATTTTATTGTGAAATGCAGCCCACGCCTGATCGGCGGTGTCGCAGCCAAGGAGAACAGAATCCCAGTCAAGTTCAGCCAGGCAAAACCGCAACTTCACAAAATCAATTCCAGGAGTCGGACAACTCCTTGTTGTCTGTTCAAAATTAGTAGTTTTAAAAAAGACCATGTTGTGGTCGCTGGTGCCCAATTCGGGACCCACTTCCTCATCGAAGATGGTGCGAACATCGTCAACCAGGATAAGGTCGAGAATACTAGTCCCCCTAGATGGGGAAGTAACAAGTTGTGTCATTCCAAGTTCCGAGACAACGTCAAGGAACTTTTCATGCACGCGGCTAGTTGCACCATCCAAGGACCAATCGATACTTGTCTGGTTAAAATCGCCCAACACAATATTTGTGTACATATTATCTGAGCAGGTTTTAAAAAAGTTCAACATATAGTCGATTTGTTCCTCGTTATTACCATCTGGCAATAACCAAGGATAAAATTCAATTTTGCTCTGGGAAGACGTAAAGACATTGCCTCAGCATTTTCAGCACAACGAAAGAGTAAGACCGAAATGTTACGTTTAAATACTAAGGCGACTCCCCCGCCCCTCGACCCACGATCTCTACGAATGACAGAATATGGGTGGTTGTTTGTAATCATAGCGTCAGTTACAGAATTAACAAGCCACGTCTCAGTTAAAAAAAAAAGGTCGAATTTGAGAGTTGATAAAAAACAGTGAAAAGCCGGCAAATTTTTCACGATGCTGCGACAATTCAACAGCACACACATTAGGGGTTTTTTGGCGTCACAACCCTGAGTAAATGCAGGATAGTCCGGTTGGATTAAGTTTGCAGGACAACGGCCGACTCTTGGAGCAATTGTTGGGAGATGACAAAGTCCCTTTAATCTTGACAGTTTTCCGTTCGACATGTTTTAATCTCCTGGTGATCTAGGATGCATTTTAGCTCGTTAAGGAGCCGAACCTTTCCCAATTTAGTAAAGTGGAGTCCATCTTGACTTAAAAGGTGGCGATTTTTTAAAAGTTCATGATCAAGTTTATGAAATTGTGTTAATTCTCTCTAGATATTCTGTAAAGCCTCTTTAACTCGATTGAAGAACCTTAGTTTGGTGAAGCATGGACATACACATGAGAGACAAAATCAGTACTAATGTTACAGATGGCAAACCGGTGCATCCAACACCATCCGTGCACAGCATGTACTTTAGCTATACTTGTACACTATTCTTTTCAGAAATTCTTTATTTTTATTACAAGTGTGTAGTCTCTTTAGAAATTTTGTAGTTGCCTTAGAAATTCTATATTCTTCCTTTAGAAATTCGATATTATTCTCTTTATAAGTTCTGTAGAAGTGTCTTTACATGTCACGTTGTCAACAAATTCTATGGGGTTTCATTAGAAATTCTACAAAATTCTTTTTGGGATGTCTAGGCCTCTTTGGAAGTTGTAATCAGTCTCTCTGAAATTCTGTAGTCGCTTTGGAAATTCTACAGATTTCTTTTAAGAAATTCTGTAGAAGTCTGTTTATAAGTTTTGTAGTCTCTTTAGAAGTTCTGTAGAAGTATATTTAGCTTTTTCTTCACAGTCTCTTAAAATATTTACAGAATTTCTTTTAGACGTAATATAGAAGTCTCTTTGGAAGTTCTATAAGTCTCTTTAGGAATTCTGCATAAGTCTGTTTAGTAGTTCTGTAGAGTATAGCTATCGAAGTTCTACGTATACTCTTGTTAAATTCTATAGTATAGGTCTATTCTATTTAGAAAATTCTGTGTAAGCGTGTAGACATTCTATTGGTTCTCTTTAAGAATTCTAAAGATAAGATGCCATATATTATTTATCCTATGTTCATGAACATTCTATTCAACTTCGTTTGAATAATAGGCCTATAGGTTTACGCGTTCGGCCGTCGAGAGAAGAAAACACCGAACAAATGCAAAATTGACGAGTTAAAATAGGATTTCTTTAATTCTGTGCATGATAGTTTTTTTTTAAGAAAGCATAGAATTTCTTTAGAACATTTTTTAGAAACTCGATGGAATTCTTTCTGTATAGGTTCTCTTTAGAACCACGTTCAATAGGATTCTACACAGTTATTGTGGATTTCTGTAGAACCATCGCTGTAGAAATTATTCAGAGCCCTAAAGAACATTTTTTTAAAGTGTGGGCCTTGCACTTTCCCCTATTCACTTCGCGGCGTTATTAGTCTCTTCCACTGACTTTTAATCTTCTTATGTATGCTAATATTTTTAAAGGTGCCTATTCACCAAATGATAGGATGCAGCATCTAGCGCCGTCTATCATTATTTAGTTCTATGTAGCACTTGATTTCAACTAGCGAAGGAATGCGCAAAGAAATTTCTTTTTACACAACAAACAAGCCACGTATCTCCTTAATTATTGATTGTAAAGTTGGTGCGTCTACGTGCACCAGAGAGCAAGCGGCCAAGGTCTACGTTACCTCTATCACTAGATGGCGCCCATCTAGCGGTTCAAAATCTGCGTTTCAAAACGGTCGATATGTAGAAAAATGCGCCCGTGATGTCGTTAGGCTTAACTTTACCTCTTGCTCCCTGGTGCACGTGGTCGCATCAACTTTGCACTCAATAATTAAGGAGGCACGTGGCCTGTTTGTTTCATAAAACAAAATTGATTTGTGTGTTCCTTCGCTTGTTGAAGGTAAGGACTAGACAGAACTAGATAGTGGTAAATGACTATAAATGCTACAGCCTGTCAGTTGGTGGCAATCCCCCTTTAAAGTGATGCATTAGTTATGCTGTTCAAACCGACTTTTCGTTTATGGCACCGACTTTTTTTTTTTTGTGGCCCCGACTTTTCGTTTAGAGCCCTGAATTTTCTGTTAGGGCCCCGACCTTTCGTTTAGGGCTCCAACTCTACGTTTAGGGCCCCGACTTTAAGGCACATTTTCAATCTAGCTTCGGCAAGTGCATTTTTGAAAGATGGTGGGGAGGGGGGAATGAGATGCAGGCTGTTCGCATTTTCCCTTGAGTTTACGTTTGGTATGTCTAGTGGAGCTGCTGTTGGGTGGAACAATATCTAGCTGGTGGTGCGTGTGGTGCGCCTGAGGTGTTCCCGGGATATTTTCTCAAATACCCATGGAACTATAAATACCGATGTCAATTATTGTGTGGGTCCAAAATTCTAAAGAGCGCAGAAGTTGAACGACAAGTGGGTCTCCTGCGTCAGGTATGTCAGAAATACTGGCTTGTAATTTTCAGAGGGTCTCAATCTTTTTAAAACCAGCGTAACTGCTGCTTTGTGTCCAGTACTAAGGGAACTCGTAGTCACCAATTATTAAATATTGAAGTAACTTGTTTAATGCTTTGGCCAAACTTGCTACAAAAAACAACGAAAATAGGCCATCAGTGCCATCCTGAGTATTTAAACCTTTAATAGCGTAATGAACATTTGATTTCATCGTTTTTATACAAGGTGGTTATTTCAACAAGTGTAGACCAATTTCCATCAGCTACATTGAACATTCTACGATGATATCCTCAGTAGATCGTTCGGGATTCGTATAATAACTAAAAGAGCACTGTTGTATTTTTAATAGAAATTATCCCCTTCTTTTAAAACATTGTGTTAAACATACGACCAGAACTCTGCTTCTTTTTGTTTTAATTAAATCAATATCAGATTTTGCCACCATAATGTTGATAAGCTAAAAGGGGTGGGGGGGGGGGGAGGTTAATACGCTCTAATATCAGTCCAGGCAAGCTAAGATTTATAGGTCAGTCCTGTCAGTGGCAATAAATAGACGTGATGTAGAGGGAGGCAGAATTGTCACAGTGTGACTGGACACGGATTAAACGTCATGCTGTACTTTCGCCCTGCAGAACTATAACAACCAAAGCCGATCGTTCCCAAGAAAGAGAAAAAATCCCAAGGAATCCATAGCTGAAGAAGTAACGAAACAAACTATAGAAAACTCTTTTCATGACACTACAATAACCATCACGTAAGAGACTAAGACGCATCATCTAACGAATGGGCGCAAATACCCCTTGTGCTAACCCTTCCCACGTCTATAGCTGCGACACTAGTGAGATTGTGCATACCAAGGGACTAAGACCTAGCAACGACCTTAGGCAACTACTATAGTTCAATTTGGCAGAAGACAGAAAAGTAAAAAATTACAAGTCAATATACCGAAACACCAACACACGAACGAATCTAATTTAGGACTAACAAACCGAGTTATTATTATTATTATTATTATTATTATTATTGTTTTTTACAAAAAACGATCTTGAAACAGTGAAGACCAAAATTGCAGTTAATTAAATTTAAAGCAAGAAAAGTGTTGCTTGAATCGCCCAAAAGCAAGTTTATATCTAAGAAAAAGAAGCCAAAGTTGCTTTCCATTCAGGCGGAACATGTAGAACCCTATTGCCCCTTCCCCAACTGACGGGGTTTTGAAATGCAAGAATTAGTAACGGAGCACTATATTAAAAGCTTTAAAATGACAAACCTTTCGGTCGTAAAATAGCCATCCCCTCTTTGCTGGAATGTGGGAAAGGATGCTCGATCCAAGATGGCGGCGCTCGTGGACAAACCGTCGCCCGCGTTAAAGGAACAATCCAGGAATAACAGAATTGAATAAGCAAAAACTTTTGATTAATTAAAAAAAAAAAACAGATACAGAACTTTTGGACATTTAGAAAACTAAAATATGAATAGACTGGCAGATAGAAGACAAGACTTAGAACCAATAAATGATTTTTTTTTCCAATTGAACATAATCGATCATGATGATTGCAGAAGATTATCAAGGACATACCGGTTAGTTGTTTTTTTTTATTAATAATGCAGGATCAATAAGGATGCTTTTGCAAAGTGTGTGCTTATGTTGCAAGAGTGAACATTTAAACATGTAGTGTAAGTTAATTGTGTAGTATGTAGTTATTAGTATTTAATGCACGGTGGTGACGTTACGCCAACACATCCCCATGCTAAAAGTGTAGCCGTTATATACGGTTAATCTGAAAACCCACACGTGACCGTGGGTTAATTTTGATAACCCACACTTTTTTGGATAATCTAACACTTTTTCCGCGCTCTACACAACCACTGCTCTACCACGTAACATACTTTGAAAAACTACCCTACACAACACAAATTCAACCAACATAAACAAGCACATTTGCAACTTGCGACATTTAAACTGAAAACACCGAGTTGAATAACTTGAACGAATGGAATAATTGACCATAGTGAGTGAACATTTAATTTTATTATTGATTATTAACTTTAATTCTAATTAGGCTTTAATTTCATGAGTTAAACTGATTAAATGGTTAAAGGAATTTTTTTGTGTGGCATATGATAGTAATTAAAGTTGTTTGGAATTTTCCGAGATTGTGAAGTTTACCAGACATTGTTTAATATTTTAATTTAACTTGCGTTTGAAAAAGTCTTTCTTAACCCTGTAAGTGGGACGTTATTTTTATATCTGTAGTCTATCTCCACAAAAGTAGGGATCACCTGAACGGGACTCGAACTAGCAACATGAAGGAGCTCTTTAACTTGAGGCAGACACCTCTACCAACTCAGCCACGGCCGTCTCCGGAGTCGCCTTTTTAAGGGAACCTGGTATATTGTTGTCGTCTCCCCATTGTTACCCATCTCGTGCATAATTTGGAGTCTATTTTTTTTACCACTTAAACCTTTGGACAAGTTGGGGTCGAGTATACTACTTAAAAGGTTAATGGTAAGATTACAGAATTTATAAAAGAATTAATTACCGAATTGGAGAAAGTTGAATTTAGCACTTGTGCATAAAAAGGAATGCAGTAGAAGGGAAAGAGAGAGAATAGTACAGAATGCAGGGAAATAACCTTCGAAAGAATAACACACAAGTAACCCCGTTCTACATAATCCCAGGCCAACCACCTTCGAACCAAAAATATGCAAATGACCTGATATGTAGAGTTGAATGCGTGAGTAGAAAATTACAGTGAGTATATAGAAAGTGTTAACGAATGAGAAAAAAACACTTTTGTACCGAAAAAGTACACAAAATGAGAGACCTTGCGTAAGGAATCGCAATAGAGCTAGACCCCGCTCCCCACATTTTTTTTTGCCATGATATCCATAGACCCTACTAAGCAAACAATTCCGTCGAAAAAGAAGAATTCGCTAAATTGTAAACAAAATTGTAACCTGGTTCCAATTCAGGCGTAAGCCAAAATGATTACAATTTTATTGATTAATGTTGGAAACTATTGTGTGCGCGGTGTATCTTGAGTCCTGTTTTATGAGCGGCTACATCTTCCTGGAGGGAGTGGCTTTAATCGATGGCCGCCATTGTTTTTGTAACCATCTTGGATATCAACAAGGTACTCTGCTACTGAAAACGTACAATCGATTATCTGTGTTCGTTCTGCGGAGAACTCAAGATAGGCCGCGGACACTAAAATTATATTAAGGGACATATCCTAATCAGAAGGAAATAAATTTATTTCTCAAAAATAATTTGCGGCAGACTCCGTAATATCCGATTTCGTCGAACAGTTGACTATCGTAATGTACCGAGAAAAGTTTAGTGTTGAAAAACCAGTTGTAAAAATATATGAACCAGTATACAGGTGTTTGCATATACTTCCGTGCCGGCTTTAGGTAATGTATTTAAATGTTAGCGTATTAGTGTAGTAGCAGTGTAGTGCAAAATATTAAATAGAAAAGTAAATAAATTAAGAAAGTTAAAAAGGGACTAGTCGTTCCCTGAGTTTTTACAATGTCAAATCTAGAAGAATCATCAAAAGGAATTAAATAGTTTATTTTGCGAGAGATAAAGGAATACATTCAAAATTAATGAAAGAAAAATTAAAAAAATTAATGAGAGAAAGGTTTTATTCATTTGAAGAATTAGTGTGTGGAGACGTGCGTACGTCTTTGTGTCACGAAGTGTGAAAGATGGCTCCCATTTGGAGTGTTCACGGTCTTGCCCCTGTAATGGAGGCAAGCCCTCAATTATACTTATTGGCCACCAGGGCTTTTCTTATCGTTTGTGGTCCACCGCCTAGATGAAGCCAGCTTTTAATAAACACAATATTAAAACCCTCAACGCCACACGCTCATTATTTTGTCACTCAGTCTCTGTGTCTGTGTCTGTGTCTGTGTCTGTGTCCACTGCACTGTGACTGATGTTGGCGCTAATGACCAAGTTGTCAACGCGCCATTAAGCCTCAATCCCCCCCCCCCCTGTGTCTGTCAGTTTGAGACCCACGCTCCTGTGAAGGGCTTCACACCCCCGCAACATTGTAGCCTAGATGTTTAGGTTGGAGTTACCCCAAACGTAGCACCATTGTTGAAGAACAATTTTTTTTTTGAAATTGTAAGCTGCAATCGTAACTAAAAATTGAAATAGGCTAACCACACCGTGTATACAGATTTTCCAGGTTGAAACTGCTATTTATTAATTTTTATAATATTTGCCAGGCGAAATTGCGTCGGTGCGAATGGACAATTTCATGGGGGGGGGGATTGAGGCTTAATGGCGCGTCGACAACTTGGTCATTAGCGCCAACCTCAGTCACAGTGCAGTGGTCCGGGTTGCCACTGCACCACACATTACAGAGATGAATTTCATGGGACCGCGTTGGCAAGCTTAGAGGTGGGCTTGACTACGATTTTCCTTCCCGAACACTAATAAATACCTTAATATTTTAACTTCAGTAATTTTAATAAGTTAACTCCCGTAAATTCGAATATCTTTGAAAATCACCGATAATCTAAATTAGACACAGCTATCGTTGGATTGACTGGATTCAATCCAATTAATTAGCTGTCTACCCAAAAATGTTTACAGTGATTAAATATCTTAAATATCTAAAGAAAAAAGGAAGTACATGATTACAATTAGTAAGGAAACCAATCCGTAATATTATATTTTTTTTAATTTAAATAATTTAACAGAAAATGAAGCAGCTATTTAATTTTAAAAGTTGCAGTTTTGTCCCGTGGTTGAGTTGCCAGGCAGACGAGTTTTGTGTTCAGGCGTATTTCTGCGGAAGTGAAGTGAAGTGAAGTGAAGTGAAGTGAAGTGAAATGAAATGAAGTGAAATGATAAAAATGAAGTGTAGGAAGTAAAGAGGTAGAAGAGAAACATCTGGGAATTGAGCTAGACCTCCCGTAATAAGCCTATAGTGAGAGAAGCGCACAGCGCCGATGTGGCCCTATGAACGAAATTGTAATAAATCCTTTGGCCAGGTCTTTCAGGGAACCAATCATAAAATTTGGAAGTAAAGAGTTCGAAAAATAGTTTAGAAGGCTGAAGGAGTCGAAAAGTTTGAAAAGTTTAAAAAATGTTGGCTAGTCATCTGTCGAAGTTAATAGGATCTGTTGAGGTTAATAGGCGTATTACCATCTTTGTTGCCACCCACAGTCTGTCGGGAAACCGACCACCAGTTGCTGAAAGACGAACGATATTCAGAGACCAGTCCAGTGTCCAAATCGTGACTGATGAATTTATTTGTTTTACGTGTAGAGTATTCTCTGCGATTAATGTGACATTGATTAATAATTTATTGGAATTCGCGTTTAGACTTTGTTGGAATTTAATGGATTTTGTTGAGAATTAATGGCTTTAATGGAATTTGTTCAGAATTAATGGTAATGATTTGGGAATTGAGATTAATGATTTGAGAATTGAAATTAATGAATTGGGAATTAGGATTGAATCGAAAATTAATGAATTGAGAGATGATTAAGAGAATTTTGGATTAAGAAGTCGTATTTTCATAAATCAAAAGTAATTCGAGGACCGGAGCTGAAACAGTAAGATTAACAGCAAGAAAGTCGAACAAATCCGGGAACTAAAAGAAATTCTTCAGAAACTGGCTGGAGACCTGGAGATCGCCTGAATTCGAAAAGACTGGAGGTGAGTGGAAATCAGATATTTGCTTAATCATTCGTGTATAGACTAACGTATAGATTGATTGGATTTTCTTTGGTAGTTTATTTGCTGAACTAAACTTTTGGTGAATTAATGAATTTAAGTGAACGACCATGGTATCTGGCGTAGTTTGAGAATAGGCTAGTTGAGTTTTCATTTTCTTTTTTTCATTTTTGTGTGTGCAGTGAATAGTTCTGTGTTTCTGTGTATGCGGAGATATTAATTGGCGTCTGACCTGTTAAGTAATTATTGAAGTTGTGATGTGGATTAATAATATTTGTTTATTGTCATGTGTTAAATTCGATTGATTTTTGCTAACTGTCGAGATTTAAAAAGCGAAAATAATAGTTGAAATACTTCCGAGAATTTTAAAAAGAAAAGGAAAGTAGGTGTTAAATGTTAACCGTTCAACGTTAAACGTTACGTGTAATTTTTGTGAATTTTAAAGTAGATTTTGGAACAACCTTCACGTGAATATTCAAAAAGATTTTTTGTTGCAAATACGGAAGGATTATAGGTTTGGCTGATAGAATTAAGTGTAATATTAAGTAATTAATCAATTGCGGAATTGATTTTCGGAAAAGGGGACAATTGCGCTAGGCATAAGAGTTCATGGTTTAGTGGGAATTCTCGATAAACGAAACATTCCCTCCTATTCTGTTGTCCTGTGTGTGCTACTTGGCTTACAAATTGTGTGTTTTTTGCATCTGTGTGCCTGAACAAGTCCTTGTCAAAGAATTGAATGAACAACCAGGAATAGATTTTGATAGTTAGATAGTTATGTAATTAGATAGTGCCGTAAACCGGCCAAAAGATGGCGAGCTCCGTAAATCGAAAATTATAATGTGTAATAGTGTAAAAAATTGGTAAATACCATACGTTAGTATAACGAAAGAGGCTGATTGCATCAGGTGAATTGTCTAATTGTTCATAGTAAAATGAGAAATGATTAATACGTAATAATTGTTGTTGACCAGATCTGAGTTTGAGTGTGACGTTGTAGTTTGGAAGTTTTTTACCAGAATTGTCGAATAAACTGAATTTTTGTAGGGAGTCTAGGAATTGACCGACTAACAACATTTTAAATGGATACTATTGGGAATTATATGTGAAAAAATAGGAAACGCTGATCCCATCTGAGAATAGGGATCAGGGGAAAGATTGGACGGAACCAAGAATACCGTGGCTGTCTGACCTCGCAGATTGTCGTTATCATAAAAAAATAGCTTGCGCAAAGAAGCCTAAAAATCGTTATAAAGGGAGTGGAAAGATTAAAAGCATAAACTAGCCATAAGTGATTGAGTGTAATTAAGATTAAATTTATTTAGGAGTAAACAGTGATCAATGACTACCCAAAAACTGGTTATCGTGGAATAAGGAGCCTGACTATCCCATAAGGCTATTAAGTTCAACAACCCTCGGAAGCAGATTTAGCCTCCGCAACAGACTCTGGTTTTTAGAGGCAGGCAAAATCTGGTCTTCGACGTCACTGTACTGGGAGAAAAAAATCTGATATTTGACGTGACTGTACAGGGAGAGAAAAATCTGGTCTTTGACGTGACTGTACAGGGAGAAAAAAGATCTGGTTTTTGACGTGACTGTACAGGGAGGAAAAATCTGGTCTATGACGTGACTGTACAGGGAGAAAAAATCTGGTCTTTGGCGTGACTGTACAGGGAGGAAAGCGCTGGTCTTTGACGTGACTGTATAGGGAGGCAAATTCCGATCTTTGACATGACTGTAGAGGGAGGCAAAATCTGGTCTTTGACGTGACTGTATAGGAAGGCAGAACCTGGTCTTTGACGAGACTGTAGAGGGAGGCAATATCTGGTCTTTGACGTGACTGTGTAGAGAGGAAAAATATGGTCTTTGACGTGACTGTATAGGAAAGCAAGACCTGGTATTTGACGTGACTTTACAGGGAGGGAAAATTTGGTCTTTGACGTTAATGTATTGGGAGGCAAAATCTGATCTTTGATGTGAATGTATAGGGATGCAAAATCGGTCTTTGACGTGATATATAGGGAGGCAAAAACTGGTCTTGATGTGAATGTAGAGAGAAGTAAAATCTGGTCTTTGACGTGTCCGTACACAGTATGTCCCAGAAGTCAGTCAAATAAATCCTTAAGACTTGGATATGGGTTGCTGATCATATCATACTCGTATAGGAAGTCACCTTTGGCTAATCCGATGATGCCATCCAAAATGACCTTGGAGGTCGTATTCAAGATCATCTATTTTGCATCTCGTAACCTATGCAAGATAGAGGAGGCATAAAGTAAATTAGAAAATTTTGGGGATCGTGCTACTTGTACAACACAGGAAGCAGAAGAAAAATCGCGTAAAAACAAGGAAGATATTGGAGAAAGAAGTTGGGTGGTGCAGAGAAGCCATCCATGGGGCAACAGGAAATACAGAAATAGCTGAACCATCAACTTAAACAGTAACGAGGATAGAATTCTTGCCTGGTTTTGGTAATACTGTAAAATAAACGTCAGTGGCAGATTTAAGACAAAAGGACGGGGTGGGCAAGCCCTGAAAGGTTTTTTTTTTCAAATCCTCTTTTTTTTCTTCATTTCCGTTTAACCATTAGTCGGCTTTTCTATGCTTGAGTAGTGGTTCCCTGCATTTACCAAAAAAATAAATGCACGAGTTTCCGTGCGTTGACCTATGTGCATTTACCAGAATTCAAATCATGGTTCATATTAGTAGAATTTGGGACTCGTACTTTTGAAGTCATGGTGTTAAGTTAGTGTGAGGGGGAGGGGGGATGGATTATGTTGACATATCTGTTACTTACTACCCGGACCCCCTCACTTACACAGACACTGTAAGCCGTGTTCTCCCACGCAGAGTGTGCTAAGTTAATGTGTCTTGACAGCGGCCTAATTGGCGCATTGGTCATATGAATTTATCAGGAGATGATTTAAAGGGTGCAGGGTAAGGGGAGGGAGAAGGGCTTTCTACCTAAAAGGACCTTGTCAGTAAAAAAAAAAAACCTCAAAATAGTTTAAATGATTGCCTCTGGCGCTGTATCTGGTATGGTCTGGGGTTAAAATAATGAATATGCAGGTTAAGAGCGGAAGGAGGTAAACAGCAAAAATAAAAGCCATTGAATTTTCATGACAAAATGGGGCCTTTCAGGGTTTGCCCACCCGGCCCTTTTGCCATAAATTGCCTCTGGCGTTTATTTTACAGTATTACCAAAACCAGGCAAGAATGCTATCTTTGTTACCGTTTCATTTGAGGGTTCAGCTATGTCTGTATTTCCTGCTGCCCCGTGGATAGCTTCTCTGCACGACCCAACTTCTTTCTCCAATATCTTCCTTGTTTTGCATGTGATTTTTGTTCTGGTTCCTGTGTTGTACAAGTAGCACGATCACCCACAACTTTGTAATTTACTTCATGCCCCTATCTTGCGTAGGTTAGGAGATGCAAATTGGATGACCTTGAATACGACCTCCAAGGTCATTTTGGATGGCATCATCGGATTCGCCATAGGTTACTTCCTATACGAGTGTGCTATTATCAGCAACTCATATCCAAGTGTTAAGGATTTATCGACTGGCGCGGGACTTCTGGGACATACTGTATAGGGACAGAAAGTCTGGTATTTGTAAAAAATTTGCTTAGATTCTGTCTATTGAAAATACATCAAATGCGCTGAACCTTGTTCAAGATAGCATCTTCGGGTAATGAGTTCCACACCTTAACTACCTGTCTACAGTCAGATCAACATGGAGGGGAATGCCATGTCCCTTAGCCAGTTCAACAGTACTAATCTAAACAAAAATTGGCAAGTCTACAGACAAAAAGCATGAACGATTTCAAACTCCAAAGTAAGATCAATCGTCACTTGTCTAATCTAGAATGGCGTAGAGCCAACCTCGTGCAGTCGTACACCATAGGGGGTATTACACTGACGGGGGAGACTACGTGTAAACGCACGCTGAACAGCCTCAGTCTGGTGAAGGAAAGGAGGGAGACCACACTGGGTCAGCATATTTCTGAAGTGGCTTAATGAAAAACTTGGCCGTTTACCCGATGTGAATCAACGATTCGCCGTATGCAGCCACCTGTAAGCAGCAGCAGTAATTTTTGTGCAGACCAGGCTGTGGAAGTGATAGGTCATCGAACGAATCGTTGGGCACAAAGTTTCGCAGCGTAACATGAAAGATTTGGCATTTCGTAGCCCAATTTCAAACATAATGATGCCGGCTTAAATGATTTTGCTGTTAGTTTTTTTTTAGGTCTAAAATCACGTTACCATGGCAACGACAAGTTGCTAAGAGTCGCTGCTGGCTTTCTCAACAGCGTTTCTGCTGTCCCTTCCCTACTACCACTGATCTAAATAGGCTACGTTGCACATCACGTTGTAACACTGTAACTGTGTGCCTGGAGGCATACCGTGTTACAAAAATGAATAGGCCTACTGTATACAATCCAAATCTCCGTTAGTTGCTACTCACGAAATTAAAGTTGTAAATTAGGCCTAAACGCTGACAATTACGCCTAAAATGTAAAATAAGCTTAAAGGCTAACACATTTTTAACGGGCAATTCTGATGGTTACTGCTTTTAGATTATATAATAGAGATAGCTGTTGCAATGCGTGATAGAGAAGTATGCCTCAATATTGGTAGTGGCAGAACTGTACAAAAGACCGGATGCGGCTAGGTAGTCGCTGTAGCCGCTTGTTTTAAGACAAACCAGAATATGATAAAGTGGACAAAACTGACTTTCACATTAACTATGTTTTTTCCTGACTGTTCATGGCTTCCTGACTGTTCATGGAGTCAGTGAAAAACATGATGTATGTTTAAATAATTTTAAAATGTAGGCACTGTAAAGGAACCAAATATGCATTCAGGTTACTAAAGTACCAGACGAGTGCAGACTACAGCACTGTTGTGTTTGCAACTGCTGGAAAAAGCTTTAAACCTTCAGAAAAAGAGGAGAATTGTAACTCGTAAACATCGTCAACTGGGTGTGTGCGATACCACTGTTTCACATACCAGTTTCAAGAACAATTCAGCTGTTTCGTACTATAAACCGGGTAGGACTAATAAAAGTTTCTGCTCATCTATATTGCGCATTGTTAACATCGTGTTATTTTGCAATATAGCCCCATGGAAATAGACAAGGTAAAATGTAAAAGATGACAAAAAAAACACGTGGTCCTTGCGGTGCCCTGGTTTATTGACATCGCGCACAAAATTTCAGTCCCAAGAAGGGTGTACTGGGAGGTCATTTCCTCACAAAAACACAATGGAAAAGAATAAAATGGTCAGAAAAACGCCTTTCGTAATCCATGAACTTTCAGAAGTCAAAAACAAGGTTACATGTAAAGGTGCACATGGTAAATCAGTCGAAAACTCACCAAGCTGCCAGGCAGCCACAAAACACAAAAGATGTCAAACGCAACAAAACCATAACTGCACATTTTCCTAATGCAGCGAATTGGCTACCCGTAATAGACACTCTCCCACTTATATAGGCAGCTGTAGTGGTGCCTTTTAGTCCGATTTGTTCCACAGCCACCCTGCACTGTTTTTGATTCTTGTCTAATTTTTGTAATTTCTGCTCCATTTCTGTGGTTCTCCCCTTCCCCTTTCTACCTCTCATTCTCCCTCACATTATGTTCCCCCCGCCCCCCTCCGTTCTTCCGCTCATTCTCCTTTCTTTTTTTCCTGTGATTTTATTTTCTTGTGCTTTGGCCTTCTATCGTTTTTCCCACTGT
>JAHWFP010052888.1:20253-31472 GCA_023313725.1 Lithobius niger | reverse complement strand
AAAAAAAAAAACTATGCATGTAAAAAGTGAGTTAGTTATACCCAGATAGTTCAGGATGTTGACCACCACAAGCTGCCAGTTACCCAGAATTAAGTTGGCCATTTTTTAAATGTCACATCGCTTACTTTGAAAATCTGAGTTCATCTTTACGTCCAGTACTCTTAAACTTCTAAGGAAAAGATATTATGCACCTAATATCTTCGCAAATTGTCGACAGTCCGGTTGTCTGGAGCTTGAAGGGCTCAGAATGACTGTCTTCGCAGGCTACTACATCACTGCTCACCGATCATGGTGATGTAGTTTCCTGACGAAGGCAGTCGTTCTGAGCCCCTGAAACTCCAGACAAAACGGAGTGTCGAAAATTTGCGAAGATGTTAGGTGCATAATATCTTTTCCTTTGAAATATATGCGTACTGGACGTAAAGTCAGTTGGACATATTCTCACTACAATTTTTTCAACACAGAACAGTTGTAAAAATTGAGTGCCATCTTGACAATGTCATCGGTGGTAGTTGCAAAACATACTACGAGAGGTGTTGTTTGTTTTCCCAACTTGCCAACTATCGAAGCGGACGATTTTTGCTGACTAGAAAAAATTATATTCTCATAGTTAACAACAGCAGCAATAAAACCTCTTCTGCATTGATCCTCCATCTTCAAACGTGATTACCACTTCCGATACGTGAGTACTTCTTATCAGACAAAGATAGTTTCGTTCTATTAGGGATCTCGTGTTCTTAGTGGCTAAGCTTATCCTACGTAGTCAACTTGCATTAGGTGCTTGAAAGCAAACACTGACTTTACTAGAATCCAACTGTTGTGGTAACCAGAGCCAGTCACAACTTCTCATGCAAGCGTAAACCATCCGGATTAACTGGCCTCCTAATTGACTGAACTCGTGAGTTTTGGCAGTAAATTCCTTATTAACAAACTAATTTGAGTTAACGAAATAAGACAGCATGCGGTTTCCAAATTACTTTTCGAGCAGTTTAATATTTTCGTTATTTTAAAACTTTACAGTAATTGTACAACATAATTAAGAAAAACCATGTTTCACTCTTATTTTCTGTTTCACTAGCAGTGCTGTTGTATTGCAGTGTGAAATGCTTACAACTTATACATTGCTTTTTGAGAGGTAGCAGCTGAACTATTACGTAATTAAACTTTGAAAAACAATGGCGGAATTCATGGTAAGTATGGAGTCATGAAATACAAATTGAAATCACATGCCCGTAACCATCCAGTGAATAGAGAGGCTATTCACAATTGAGTGGAACTCCTCATAAATGTGCCCTTTAACCTGTCCTTAAATTCAAGTGAACCTTGTCTTTAACATAATGAATTAAGAGCACTAGTTTTTTCTTTTTTCATTTCGTGAGGCCTACTGTTCATAAGCAAAACCGTTAACAAGCATGCTAAGAAAAAAGAAATAAGAGTTCATGTACGACAGCACAGCAGTAAACCAACAAATTCCCTTTAAAAAAACAGCTGGTTTTTTTCTGTACTTTTGTGTCACATTGGTGCAGATTTAACTGTTCCAGCTGAGAAACTCTGTAGATGTTTGTAAGGGTTATTACTATGTGTGAACCTTACCTTACCGTACTGTCTTAGTGTAGGACAGTTTGTCCTACTAAAATATGTTAGCAAGATTGAACTATCTATCCATCGCAGCATAATGATTCCATCTATGCCCTCGGTCAGGACTCGATAAGTGGACCATGCTAAGATTTATCTTTCTCGATCTCGGTAAGAGCGAATGCTGTTTTCTGAGTTGCTTGTGCGAATACGAACTTTTGTAGGTTTGATGCCTTCCCAGCCAATACAAACTGCAGTGAAGTTATTGAATATGGTTGTCCAGAATCTTCTAAACCACTGTATCTTCATGCAAATAGCCAATGTTCACAACCTCGGTCTGCTCGGTCTTCTCATTCTATCCTTGCCAGCCACAGTTCTTGAAATTTAGAATCAAGTCAGTATCAATGCCTGTAATTCCATCATGGCGCATCGTTTTTCATAATTTAAAATGGTTGTAGTATCAACTGGAAGTTATTTAAGTACTTTTGGTATGCGTCCAATGCTTCCACTATTTATTGTTAAACAACGCATTTGAGATTCTGCTGCACGTCTTAGTACACTTAAAACAATAGCTGTCACGTGATCAGCTCAATTGCGGTCAGAAAAGACAGCAGCATGGTTAATAAAGTAGTTATTACCGTATTTTTGCAGCAGTGAAGATGCTACAAAGGATTTATTGTAATTTTTATTCATCCTCGGCCCCTCCAACTCTAAGCCTAACTGCTGAAGAGCAAAAGTGTTACAACAACTCCCAACCACCACATCCATTATTAGAAAATATGGGGAAAACCACTACTTATTACTGTTGTGCACTATGTGAGCTACTCGACTTATTCAGGTGAAGTAATTGCCCTTACAGGAGATATCCCAATAAATTCTAACAGTCAGTAAAAATCTAGTTCCTCGCTGGCTTTAATTCAGTCTCCGGCATCAGGCTGACATGACTGGATTCAATCAGATGAGCACTGCATCAGAAACGGATCCAGGGTTTTGTTGGGGCATCCTGTACAATATTTTTCTCTAAAAGGACGTATTTTGTGGCCTTGTTATTAAAAATTGTTTTCCATAACTCCTTTTTCGTAATGTAAAACAGTTGCACAGTCTGTACTACAGTTTTACTTCCTACTCCTAAATTTAATTACCTCCGGATGGAGTTTAAATTTTGAAAAAAAAAAGTTTCCAAGAAGGAACGGGGTGCAAATGCGTTGCCCCACCCCTCGCACTCAGCTGGATCTGCCTCTGCTCTGCATCACTAATCCATATTGCGTCATGATGTGGCATGTGTAACATAATGTTTAAATTGCAAATAGATTTTAAATTCAAATCTAAAAAGTTGGATTCAACCCAGTGCCGGGTTTATGAAGCCCACACGTGTCCAACGTGACAGAACTTGTCGAGACAAGTAGGCCCGATTTATTAATTTTGTGGTGTTTTCATAATTATTTGACATCAGCATTAAACTCATAAACACATATATTTTACATCGTATCCTCCTTAGCGGTTGTTCCATTGGGTTTAATGCCCTTATACCACCGACCCCTGCCAATGCCAGAATAAAAAAATTCACTTGAACTCTTCCGGCTTACTTCCGTTCTGGTCCAGTTCTTGTACGCATGGTCCTAGCTTTACCATACCTCGATCACTAATTTTAACGTCAGCGCTGGCTCTCACAGATGTGTTGTTTGGCTGTGGATTATGTTGCGAGACTTGAAGATGTGTATGAAGTTAGTTCAAGTTTGTCACGGCTGCATAGATGTCTGCAGTTGAGGTGAGTTATATTTATTTATCTGCCGCGTTGGGTTTGCTGACGGCTTTGGTTAGGCTTTTGGCCCAGAGGACTACTGGTCCGGTAACTTTTGCAATGATTAGGTTGCTATGGAACATTGGGTCCGTTATGTCGGCTTATTACTCAGCTCATTGGAATACAGGTCTAATATTCCATTTTTATTGCCGTGAGACAAAGGATAAGTCTTTTGTCAAGGGACTTTCGGGCAGACAATTAGGCATATGACCTAATGGGATTATGTCAGTGTTTGTGTTGCCTTCCGGTATGAGGCAAGTCTGTAACATTACAACCCTCTTCCGGAAGTTGTTGTTCTCAGGTATTTTTCCAGCCTTTATGGGCCACGGAATTTTGCACCATGGTGTTTGGAATGTCATGTGAATGCAACATTCAAAAGAGTTCCTGGCGTTCATCGTTCGGCCTGCGCTCGATCATGTTAGGCCTGCGGCCGTTTGGCTGATGTGGAACATGGTGAAATCATTCTTAGCTGGCATAAAATCTGATGTGTGTGCATATTCTGATTCATTTATGGTATGATGGAACTTACTTTATCATGTGTGCCATTTCTGCTGAGCTAGTATGGACAAGATGACGGCACCCGTGGTGGCGGCATGTTAATGGTGGCCGTCGACTGGGGGTCACTCCCCTTTGGATGCTTACATTCTGGCCGTGCACGGGTGATTAAACTACGTTTTTATTATGATTTTGTAGCCGATTCAGGTGTTTGTAGTAGTAGTTACTGATCCTCTGCTGCGCATTGTGAGTTTGGTAAATTGAAGATTTGCCAGGGACAGAATCGTATGGATTCCTGGTTTGGTTGTTGTGAGGATTCAATTTGGTTGCCATTACATATTTGTGAACGGGTGTTGTGAGACATACTGGATGCTAGGAGTGCGACAACATCTGAGGAGCTCCTATGTAGGGCGTAGCGATGGCTGTGTGCTTACATTTTTGGTAGCTAGAGAGCCTTTGTTGTACTGGTCATGTGGGTAAAGTTCACACTTTTCTGAGCTTATGGAAGCTCAGCTTATGGTCTTCGGTGTTACCTGACGTGGTCATTTGGTTTTAGCTCTCCTAGGAGCAGATGTCAGAGTGGGGAAATGGTAGATTTGGCTGGATGCAGCATGACAAACCTATGGTACTGAGGAAATTTTGGATGGAAGCGGTCACTGCTGACATGGAAACAGATGACTATAACCCACAGCTGGTATTCTGAATGCTGGTGAGGGCATGCGGTTTTACATTTGCTGAAGTGTGGTGACATTTGGGCTTGCAGTTCTTTTGGCCTGGTGTCTGCTGCAGGCAGCTGTATGATTGGAAATTGTTGCATTTGGCCGGGCGTTCATACTTTAGTCTGTACTGGCCAGTGATGATGAGGCTGCTGCTAGCATGTTACACGCTACGGTGTGGTTCATATGTGGGTGGTAAATAGCGATTTGTTGTACACAGGTTGTGTACAGGCTTGCACGGTGGTGCAATGGTACAGGGTTTATCTGAGCTACTGGCCCTAGCATGTTAGACCTTGGCCTGTTAGACCTTGGTGTGTGCAGTTGGCTTGTTAGCCCTTGATATGTGTAATTGGTCTGTTGGTCCTTGGTGGTGCAGTTGGCCTTAGTGGCGTAGCTAGGTCGTCAAGAACCACATTGTGACAAGTACCAGAGGGCCCTCGTCCACACCATCTTTGGTTCCGTGTGTCATATGAAGACTAAATTTGTTGCATTAAATACAGGGTGGCTTATAAAAAAGGAACACCGCAAACATTTTCTAAGGCCAATTCGGTAAAAAAAAAAGGTAAAATAGGACCCAGATATCTGGATAGAACGTGCGATGCTGAGTCAAATAAAGTGGTCCCCATTTTCACTTTTTTTTCTGGCCTATGTAAACGTTAGGCACTAGGTAGCCACTCCCAGAACTGGCTAGTGGCCAGAACTAGCGTGTACCCTTAGGCGGTGTTTCAAACTTACCTGTTACCATTAAATTCAGGCTAAGTCGGCGCACAAAATATTATCGACATTTCAGAAAAGGTTTTTAAAAATTAGCTAAAAATTCTTGGTAAAAACCAAGTCAATCCAAACACCTATGTTTGTTGTGCATATATTGACATTTGTGGATGGATTGAATTGTTTTTTGTCATGAATTTTTAACTAATTTTTAAAAACTTGATGATGGAAACATCGTTGTTTATGTGTTGTGCAGTGACTTGGCTGAATTTAATGATAACTACTGATGTGCTGTTTGTAATCATACTTATCTGCTTAGGGTAAATTTAAAAAAGTGTCTTGTTTAACAGGATACTATATGCAAAATTGACCATGCGAGCGGTGTGGCTTTTGTTTTAATTTTTAATCAAATTGCAACCTGCAATGAACAGGTTTCAGCTGATTATTCACAGGACTTAACAATGACACGAAGTGGACAAAAACTTCACGAAGTAGATAAAAACAACATCACGCGGCGGAGTTTTTGACATGCACTAGATGCATGGTCCATTCATGGTGTATGGTTAAATAAATACAGATGCAACCCTATTTACGTTGCCTTTTGGAGTTATATGTCAGACTTCCTGAGCAAGGAATCGAACCCACGAACTATGAAACCAAAGGCTGAGGTTTCCTATCTCTGAGCCATACTGACACGGGCCACGTTACAAGCTGTGTCAGTATGGCTCAGCGGTAAGACCTCGGTCTTTGATTTCAAAAGTCATGGGTTCAATTCCCTGCTCAGGCAGTCTGATATATAAGTCCAAAAGGCAACGTAAATAGGTTTGCATCTGTATTTATTTAACTCTTATTGAGCCTTTGGCTTTTCGTTTTTAACTCCTTAGTTCATTCTGGTTGTGTGCACTCGATCATACAAAATTTGCTTGTGTGATAGTAACACGTGAAATCGTACTACGAACCTTTTTTTTTTCCAAGTTTGAATCAAATTGAAGACAAGGGATTAACTGAAAGTACGGAATAAGAATATATGATTTAGCACAGAAAATGGAAAATTAAAGTAACAGAAACAAAATAATGAAACTGAAAAAAGTAAACAAGCAAGTTGCACACACTTCTGTAAGGTGTTTATCTACAATCTGCCTGAACCTTAAAAATCTGTCTTTCGATGTGCCATAAAGCCTCAGTCCTCACCATCTTACAAATGACTAATGATATTCTCCAGTTCAAGCTCTAGTGTCCGCTTTAACAGCAGCTAGCTTCACTGTTCTCGTATATTTATGTTTGTTGCACTGTTAATTAACTGCTATTTTTACAAACTTTAACTTCGTCTTTAGCACATGATATAGCAGAAAGGTATACCAAAAAATCATTGGAAAACAAATTGATAGATTAGAAATACGGTAGTGTATGGCAATTTGAAAAAAGAACTCGTGGAATTACTGCTGTGACAAGTGTAAGGTACTGCTGTGGTGAAGATGTCGTACCTATATAACCTGCATGAACTGTATAAATTGCTAAGAACATCTATGTTTGGTTTGGTTGATATTTTTGTGTGTATATAAATCCTTGGTCTTTTACAGTTGATGTTGTTTTAATTAATTAAACCAAGAACTTTGAGTTTGTGGTTCACTGAAAGCTCTTTGTCAAGTTAAAGTGCTCTAGTTCTGTCCGGCATTGAAATAACGATTTAGGTTTTTTGTGTGTGTCAGTTCTAGGATATGCATTTAGCTCACCATATTCTTAAGACATCCCAGTCTTAATGTGTGTTCCGCATGAATCACTTCTATCAAGTTTTATTGTTAATCGTTCTTATTAAAAGATATGAACTTCATCAACTGCTGCTAGTTTAATTCCGAGTGTTGATGAGGTTTAGCTCCATGGGCTGATTCGCTATTTAATTGGGAAAGAAAATTTAACACAATTACTACACCATATGAGTTCATCCATGGTAATGACCAATTGCTACTCAGTAACATTAAAAGATTTTAAATTGGCCAGCTTGGGTAAGATTCAGTGTGAATGCAATCATGTGCGATGTTTGTGTATTGCTGCTTTAATGGCGTTTGGATTGTTTCGCAGTTTTCTATTATATATATATTTCCCCCAGTGGTTAGCTTGACCGTTGTCCTGCAAAAACATGTGAGTCTGTAGGTAGGGTGTAAACGTTCCTTGGACTCTACTTTGCGTCCTGCACCAGCAACAAATCTATTACTCTTATTTTTTCTTTACTGCAGAATCGCAAATTCACTTAGCAATGTTTTTTTTTTTAGGTAATGAAGACAAAGCTGAATTAGCAAGAAAATCTCCAGATCAGGAAAAAACGCCATCTCCTGAACAAGAGGAACAAGAGGAGGAGCCGGAAGTGTCCACTCAGGAGCAAATGAGGATGCTGGGTAATAAAGATGAGCATAGTGAACAGGGCAACCTTGGTCCTTGTACAAATAACGAACATTCCATCCAAGGGCGCTCACCACACAGGGTCAGGATCTCATCAGTTCCAAGAATTATTCAAAATGGATCTCCATACAAGACCAAGGAGGAAATTCGAAAACAAGCCGAGCAAGATGATCAACTGGAAATGAATTTGCTTGGGAAGGGTGGCAAGTGGGGTCGCAAACTCAGAGGACCTGATCAAACACTTACTTCAGTATTAAATCACATAGCATACGTGGATCAGGCGATGGACGATTTTAAGCTCGACACACGACGATTAAAGCCTACGAGACGAAGTCAAATACAAAAGGTCCTGCGTGCAACGTACATCACTGCCAGTTTGGGCCTGCTAATCTGCTTGATGCAGCTGTATGGAATTTGTGGACCGTATGGTGTCTGGGCAACAGATGAACGTCCTTCTCCTTGGCCCTGGTTTGTGTACCAGACTTTGTTTAGGTGAGGCACTGCAGTATTCCATTAAGTACTTCATTACTTTATTTTCATGGCCAGTGGCGACGCTACAAGGAGGCAAGAGGGGCCAATGGCCCCTCCACCCTGTATGTCTTCCCATCCTGGTTACTCCTCCCCCAAAAGACCTAGAAATTAGAAACGTCAAATTGGGCCCAAACGGCAAAACAACCTTAAGCTGTCATGGAGAATGGAGAAAACATAATGTCACTGGGACTTAGATTTGTCACTTACACAAGAATAAGATTGTATCTCACCTGTATTGCTTACTAAACTTAGAACTTACTAAACTTAGTTGGTGAAATGAGTGGTTGCATTTAAGAGTTGGGGTTGAAGGGATTCTGTAATAATCATTCTGCTCCTTAACTACTAATCATACCACCCACCTCAAAATGGTGCATGGCCGTCCCCCTTGCAAATTTTCTTATAGGGTCGCCACTGTTCCTGGCTTAGTGTCTATCTTTTAGCATACTTTTATTATAAGTTTTAGACTATTTGCAGAGTAAATGAAAGGAAGTATGCATGTTTAAAGCTTGCTGAGTTGAGTCAGGTTGGCAGAACACACTGATGTGTTGTGGTACTGCATGAAAGCATTCCTAGTTGTTTTTATCACTGTTCGGTCACTGACAATTGACCTTATAATTGTACAGGTTGGCTGAATTTGTCATGGGGTGCCTCATGGCTAACATCACCAAGCAACCAGTCAATCGTCACCACTTCCCGTATTCCTACCACCTACACCAGCGTGAGACCCTCTGCTACTGAGGCACGTTTGGGCAGTGGGTGGCAAGGTAGGATTTACTGCTTTTTGGAATGAAAAAGATGGTAGCGCATAAGCAAGATAGAAAGCCAAATCGGCTCAATAAGTGATGAATAAATACAGATGCAAACTAATTTCCCTTGCCTTTTGGAGTTAAATATCAGACTGCCTGAGTGGGAATTAAATCCTCGAATTTTGAAACCAAAAACCGACGTTCTACTGCTATTCCATACTGAAGTTGCCTTCGCTAGAACATCACCCTTTGGTCCCAAAGGTCGAGGATTCAATTCCCACTCAGGCAGTCTGATATTTAAGTCCAAAGACAACAGAAACAGGTTTACATCTGCATTTATTTATTGTGGCGTTTTTACTAGTAAGTTTATTAAATATCCTCAAAATATTAATTTGGACAGTTGGCCTCTACTTTTTATATTCCTGATTCCATGGTGGTAACTTTACATGTCAATTTTATTACCATTTGGTTAAAATAAGATGTCATAAGAGTATTATGGTTGGTGTATATTTCTGAAATTGCATCATATTAAGGTGGGTTGGAAACACTGTTTCTAAAGCAAATGTCCACACACAAATAATCGATTTCTGCTGTGTTTGTGATTACGCCACCCCTGGGCTAGCGAAAGAGATAACGACATCCATGAGTGCCGTGGTTTTCCCTAATTGCCGTCAATTATCTTGCAACTTCTGAGGCAATCTGCCACAATCTAACTTGGCGGCATAATCTGTAACAGTGTAGCAGACATTGCAGTTTTGCTCGAGTGTTCTCTAGGATTCTTCACTAAGCTTGCAGTGCACATAGGGACTTATTTTTTCCACATTTACTCAGAACATTGCATAACTTGGGGTTAAGAAAACCGATGGAGTTACATTGCTGGTGAATTAGGGAGCCAATAAAAACAAGTTTCCTGCAATTTGATGCGTGCGCTAATTTAGTGTTATTTTTTATTACCTGAGCAATAAAAAAGGGTTGATGCGGCCCTTATTATTGATGCAAGTGTACATGAGAACCAATAAATTGTTTTCGTGGCCTAATTGTTTTTGCTGTCAGTGAAACATTGTGTTGTGTTTCAGTCAGCATTGGTTGGCAGTTGGTCATATCTTAACCTCCATCCAACGTTCATAAAGCACATAAACTAATTTCTGGTGAGTAAGAGAAAAATAGTTACCTATGTAAACAATATAGGTTCACTTTGGAAATAGCTGCTATAATTATTGTTATCGCTGTGCACTGCATCCAAACACGTATAGGGCAATATATACACAACCAACTCAGAAAATACTATATTGTAGTATACTGACGTAGGTTAACCATTCATCTTGAAAATAAAGCAAATGAAGCACGGAGTGATTGGAGACATTTTTCATGGACAAACCTTAAGGATTGAGGAGGGGGTGGGTTCATGTCTCACAATAATAATAATGTTTACTAACCATCATCAAGAATAAGTAACTAAAATGTCTTGTTCTGTGATTTCCTAAATTTCCTATTTAGCTGAATAGGACTACGGCTTTGTAGCTTTGCAGCGTATTTGCTGTGCCAGCAGATTTTACAATTAACAGATATTAAAATGAGTATGCTTGCCGGAAAATTCCTAATTTGAGTTACATTTTTCATTTCGGTTGGTTTGAATAAGGTGAATGATTATACACAGACTTGATTTTCAAAGTGTGGTACTACAGCAAGATAAAGTGTTCTCAAAAGTTAGTTCTGTAGAACATCTAACTATCTTTACTTTCTTTGAAAATTGTAATATAATAATAATAGTAATAAATAAGAGTTTAAACACTGTAAGAACGTGATTTGGAGCAGGAAGGGCTGAAAGCCACTTACTCCAGTTCAAACTTAAAAATAGTGCATAAGCAACCTATAAGACCCAAGGAACTAAAAGCTAAGTTTATGTACAATATTCTGGCCTTTTTAAAAAGGGTGTTAAGCTTTCCAAATTAAAAAATTTCCTAAATAGTTTTCACAGTGTACTAATTATAACTTTGTGTATTTGCAGGCTACAATGTGGTATTTCTTCCACCGTTAAGGTTGAAGAGTGAAGTGATGGAAGACTACACTGGACCAATTCACGGTCTTTACGTACAACAGGGATAGCTTTGTCAGATTTGTCATTTTCGTACAGTCATGTTTCTCTGGCAGTAACTCTAGAACTATCCAGTACTTAAAACCTAATAATTATTCAGCCTGTAGGTTTCTTAATACTACCAGTCGAGGTTTCAAGTCAGACTTTACGTC
>JAHWFP010052888.1:0-18799 GCA_023313725.1 Lithobius niger | reverse complement strand
AAAAAAAAGAGCATTTTTTCCTAACATTTAAAAGGTTTCTTTTTAAAAACCATGAAACAACAATGTTTAGATTTCTCGTGACCTTTCATTTGAGTGCTTGGTCTGAATTGCTGGAAAGGGAAAAGGGAACTTGGCCTGCGAAAAGATTGGAATTGAGTGGGATTTAGCATAACTTAGGAAAGAGAAAGAGTCAAATAAGGAATTGTTGGGAAGGACACCGACCATTTCTCGCCACCGCTTTACCCGAGTATCGGAATCCTCACCAACAGATTCAGTTAGAAGTCAAAGGCAGAAGAGATTGTTTTATCTGCCCCGAGCTGCCCATATCTCCACGAAGAAGCAACAAATAACTGGCATTTTGACTGAAGAGTTAAGAGCAGTTTTACAGATTAAGAAACGAAGGACCAGTTGATGGTGGAGGAGGAGGAGGAGGAGGCGGTGGAGGAGGGGGTAGCGCCAAGGTAGGATGCGGAGGGGGTGGTTGGAGCTGGGGAGGACCGCGAGGGTGGTGCGCCGAGCCCCTCTTGGTCGATTTCTTACTTGCAACCCCTGTGGCATTCGGGTCCTTGTGGGCAGTGCGCATATGGTCCATTAAAGCTTCACTGCCTAGGAACATCTTATGGCACACAGGGCATGACTGCGAATTCTGTCCACCAATTAGAGCCGCATGTTGCTAGAAGAAAACAAGAAAAAAACAAGCAGCATGTTACAGATCAGTAATATAAGTAAAACAACACTGTGATTTGTAGTAGTTCTTGGAACATACAAAATGAGGCTAATATTGCAATTGAAAACGCAGCACTGCCCATTCTAATTCAACCAAATTTGAACATCAGTTGCGAACCGCATAAATAAAAACCAAGCTTAACCCGTAGCCGCCTAGATACGAACGTACGTCTTCAACGTACAACAGCGAAAAACTAAGTCCCAGCGCGAGCTTTGTAAGGGGGCGCCGGGGACCGCGAGCAAAGCGGCAATCACAGCCCAGTGGTCAGCGTCGTCGGCTCCAAACCAAGAGAATGCCGGTTCGAATCCGAGAACCGAACCGAGTATACTCTAAAAGAAGGGTCTGAAAGAATTTTCAGGCGGTTATGGGTTAATAAGGCAGTGTTCTTTAGCATCACAATACTTCTTCAACTGAGCAGTAAGAAAACCCTTGCCTAGCATACATCTAAAGAAACACGTGCTACTACCTTACAGCGATTCTTCCGATTTATGTTGGGTAAGAACTTTCTTACTGCTTAGTTGAAGAGGTATCGTGACGCTACAAGGCACAGCATTATTAGGCTGGGTTTTTATTTATGGCGTTTGCAACTAACGTTCAAATTTGATCAAATTAGAATGGGTAATGCTGCATTCTCAATAGCAACAATCCTTATGTTCCACTGTGTGAGCACACAGTTTCTTCCGAATTATGTTAGGCAAGGACCTTATCTTAAAACCTAGAACAAAGCTGTTTGAACATAGTGAAAAGCTATCTATTAAAATATAGTCTAATTAGATACTTCGTAGCCCTCCAATGAATGGAGGCATCACTGCATTTGCCATGTTTTACACTAGAAACTGTTTTGTGCCTCCACATCATTTCATTCACTTCAATTCTTCAAAGGCACTTTAAGCATGGAGACAAGGCATTAACTGCTAACATGTTGTATAAAGAACCTTCCACATGATACATACGTTTAACAGAGTTAACAATAAAACTATACTATAGCTTACAAATGCAGAGTTAAGAAAATAGGCCTACTCATCATTCAGTCTCACTAATAATAACAAGTACTTGAACAACTGTAACGATGAACTATTTTCTTGAAAAATTTGCAACATACCGCAGGCAGATACTGATTCAGGAACATTGCAAAGGCTCTGATACCAGTCGTAGTGGCATCAAGAACCCTACACTGTTACACATCACCATACATATTAGGTGTATCACTATACCACGCCAAGTTTGGTGCCATAGGGATTGCCTACTCCAGTTTACAACCAGTGTGAGCACCTTTAAACTGAGCTGAAGACTTTCTCACACCAAAACGCTGCAAGAAATAACTTCATACCGAGACCTAAGGAGTTTTCCCAGCAACTCTATGTTATCTTTAACAACTCTACCAAAAAACATCAATTCATCTCACCCCAGTACAATACAATTCTGAGTAACTACGAGTAACTTATGGCAATGTTTTACCGCTGGTGATCGGAATACGCTAGTATGGGCTTTTAAGACTTATGAGAGACCAATCCTGGCGTATGCTTGTCAAGTCTGGTCTCCACATCTTTTAAAATATATTAATCTCATTGAGTCTGTCCAGAGAAGATTCACAAAGTATTTGCCGGGTCTTACGTACAAAACCTATAGAGAGCACTTAAACATCTTAAATCTTGACTCTCTTGAAATTAGAAGGCTAAGACTGGACCTAAAATTAACATACTCAATTCTTCAATACTGCATGGACTTACAAACATTAACAGTAACCTTTTTTTTTCAAAAAAGGGAACGTGAATACACCAGGGGTCACCGACTTAAACTTGTGGTTAAACAAACTAAGCGAGATTGTTGTACGTTCTTCTCAAATCGGGTGTTGGTCCAGGGCCTACATTGTCAACCTTTAAATCTAGGCTGATGGGCGTTGACCTGACGAGATATGTACAAAAAACATTTAATGACATTTTATAATTATTTAGGACAAAGGGATTACCGGCTTTGTTACATTTGATATTGTTTTATTTTTATGTAATTAGGTAAAGTATTAGTGGATACAACCAATTCCTTCTTTATCCTTTTGTGTTTAGAGTCACAATGAACGGTATATTGTATTCTCTATCCTTGGAAATGTGGAAAGAAGTGGCTGTGACTACAGTGATAAGGAATCATTTGTAGGAGTGTAACATTTTTGGTAACTGAACATCAATGCAGACTATGCAGGCCAAATCAAAACAAAACAACAACAAAATTGTAGCGAAGAGTTAAAAGTGACGCTCTAGCTTCCTTCCTTTAGATTAGGGGTTTGGATAACACCTCTGTAATGTGTGGTGCAGTGGCAACCCGGACCACTGCACTGTGACTGAGGTTGGCGCTAATGACCAAGTTGTCGACGCGCCATTAAGCCTCAATCCCCCCCCCCTTCCTTTATAAGTTTGCGGAACATTCATCAAATTTTATAATTTCAAAAGAAAATGTTAAATTGAGAGAAGTTACTCGCCAAATACCACGTCACTCAGTAATGCAGCCGAGGGGGAGGAAGCAAAGAGGGAGTGCCCCCCCTCCCCCCCAAAAAACGACCCGAAATTAAGAATGAAGTTTAGTAAAAATATAAAAAGACGGCAGTTATTTCTGTTAAAATTCTGACAATTTCAAAAGAACTATAATAGCACTGCCCCTCCCTAGATCCTTTAGCTGAATTCTTGGAGCCCTTCTTCAAATCCAATTTTTCTGCCCCCCTCCCCTCCCCCGTCCCACAAAATTAAATTCCTGCATTGAACACTTATGTCACAAATTGGCAGTCAGCCATACAAATATAGTTACAGTGCTTGGGCATAATAAATGTTATTCCGTTAGATTTTAACTGAAGGAATCATAACAACCATGGCTAACCACATATTTTGTCTGAATTTATGGTACAGGGTGTGTGTGAATATGACGTCATAAATTCAAGATGGCCACAGTTACAGACCCTGGTCTCTCTTCTATTTTCTAAAGCCTTTCAGGGTGAGCCTTTTGGTACTGTATGAACCATTTTTCTAACACCAAATGACGAAAAAAGGAATAAAACAGATTACTGAGAAATTTTTTTTAGTAAAGTTTATGAGCGAATTTTGGATAACTCTTATCCAAAATTCGCTAATAAATTTTGCTGCTATTATTAATTGGTTTCTTCTTTTTTTTATGATTAACAAAAAAGGTTCTTACCAACATTTTCATAGGCTATCACCAAAAATAAAGACAAAATACGTAGTGGTAGTACATGATTGTATGATTCATACGCAGTGCATTCCCATACCATACCATTCCTTAATTCAAAATTCCACACTAGGTTTAGATTTTAGATAGCCCTGCACTATTGAAATAATAATACTGAAGCTGCTGCTAACTGAAAGTGTTTGCAGTTGTTCTCACTAGATGGCAGCACCAAGCAGACTGCTGGCAAGGCCGAGCGGGTGCTTTGTCCGACCGTAATGGTCTACGGAGTAAAAATTAGGCACAGCATTCGTCTTCCCAACGAATGTAAGCAATTTGAAAAAACAATGGCCCCACATATTTATTTACCAGCAGAACAATTAAAACGTACCGTAGCTTTATCGGCCAGGAAGGTTTTATCTGTACAACGAAAACCTCGTGGGGGCAAGCAAAGAATAATTCAAGACTGCTACGGAAGATGGCGCCACACGTTGTGTAAACGCGCGAACTGCGACAGTGAGGGACGCAGCACCAATGGAAAGTAAAATACACGAGACATAAGCTGGGTTTCCGCAAGAGGGTAAAAATTCCCACTTTTGAAGAAATGCACCAGTTTTGAGAGTAAAAAAATAAAGAGGCAAATTTCGCGGCTGCAAAATGTCTGTCCGATTCGCGGCATTCGATTTACACGCGTCTTTCGCTTTGATTTCGTCACCACGTGACAGGGATGACTGCCACGTCACATTTCATTAATTTGCAGTGGCCCAGTTTGCAGTGAACAGTCACAATTACTGCATACTTCGAATTTAATCGATGTTTTTATTCCAATTGTTTTAATAACAACTACGATTTTTTTAAGGCAGAAGATGTTTTTTGGTCAAGTAAAGAAGACTAGCAGAAGGTCAAGACGGATCGGTAGATGGGCTTCCTCCGTTAAAGTGCTGGACAATGGATTAATGTACGAGAACAACCCATTGGATCGAAGTGGAAATTCAGACCTTTTTTGAACAGTGATGCCTTAGAGAAACAAACTACTACTTTCGTTGAAGGTGACGATACTACCATGCAAGAGTGCCCCTTCAGTGAGCTATTGGGGCTGAAGCCCCCCCCCCCCGCCTTTTGCCCCCTTTTTGTCCTTTTTCTTTGCTCTTTTTGCCTTTTTGTTAGACAGAATTATGAAGAAAATCCATAAAAACAAAAAAAAAACTTTTCAACAAAGGCTTTTCAAGGATCCGTAGCAACACTCATTAGGCCAAGTAAGGCATGTGCCCTAAAGTCCTAAACCCCCCCCTTCTATTCTGCTTGGTTTGCTATTCTGCCCGTGCTATCATGCTCCATCTTTCCTGAAAACATCTTTCCTGAGGCGGAGAGAGATCAGGGGAGTTATGGATTTTTATTTCTTTAATTGAACCAACGAAAGGCAAAATATTGTGAAAACTAAATTTTATCCAACAACGATGAAAGATATTATTAGAGCAAAGTTTCTAAATTACAAAGCAACAACATGCTCAAATAAAATTTCTTTTCTTGATTCAGGAACTTAAAAAGGGATAGTTTTGTTCTCAAAATCGGTAGCTTTTAGGTAAGGGTACTTTTCCAATATTAAAAATACTTACCCTTCTCACTATATTGGCGCAACCTGCGTAAAATAGCTTTTGCAACATTTGCATAGGTTAGTGAATGTCACAAAACTGTTTCCCACGATGGAAAAAGATAGGAAAATGAATACCTTTGCAACATTTACATGCGTCTGAATAATGTTGCAAAACTGAAGTCATACAGGAAAGCCAACCGGGAGTAATTTCGAACCTTAAGGACGTTTATGCGTCAGATTCTGAACTTTCGGACGCTTGTTTAGGTGAGGGAGTGGGGGTTGTGACCCTAGCCTCCTACTCTACCCTACTTTCGTTATACGGGCCTACATTATGAAGTATTAGGACTTGTTGACTTTAAATCAAATTCTGCAGAATTATTTGTTCGCTAGGGATCTACTTAACTGATGTGATCACTATTCATCATTTGGTTATTAGAAAATTGGTACGACTTAAGCGCCAGATAAACTCTTACGGGTATTGGCCCGTTAATTATTTACCACGTGCGTTCAGTACGATGGTCGAATAAATTAGTTGGGGGTCGGGGAGGGGGGGGGGGTTTAGAGAGATAGAGAGAGAGGGACAGACCAGGCTCCAGTTTGGCTGGGGTGGTCAGCAACATTATTATTAATTAGAATAAAACGGATAGTAGCTATTTATTATCACAGATCCCCCTACACTCCTATCCGCTTTTTATCAACTGGGTTTTCAAGTTTAAAAATCCACTCAGTTATATATTCGCTTTGGGCCGAATTATGAATGTTAACCTCAATGGATTTACAATTTTTACTCAGAAATTTTTCCGCTGTATGCCGATTTGGCTGAAATGAGTCCTTTATTCTTTCATTATGGTACTGGCAAATTCCTTTCACTGACTTTACTGAAACACGAAAGGTCAAATCAGTATTGCATAAAGTCACATGTTCCTATTAAACTTCACACAAAATAAGAAAACACTAAAAAAAAATTAAAAACTGATATCAGAAGCAATAATTATGTCCGTTATGAAATATGTAATTACTAATTTTAGCGCAACTACCAAGAGTGTAACTGAATGTCTACAAAAAGTGTTAAGCAAAGCTGTTAATGTGAAAAAGAAAAAGGCGTGAAATGCAGTGGCACACACGAGGAGGGGGAGGGGGGGGACGAAGGGGGCACCCGAAGCTAAAAGTTTGGAAAAGTAGGCAAATACGGCGTCAGTTGCAACAGAAAAAATTCTAAAAATGTGGCTTTAAACGTTTCAGAGGCTATTAAAATTGGTAAATGAGTTGTTGTTATGCTGGATTTCGAGGGATTTGAAGTATCCACTACCTTGGAATCCGTTACCTTGATAATCTCGGACCCCCATTTATGAAACAAACTCTTGGGTGCGTCACTGATGAAGAACTATACAAACAACTAAACGTGCACAAAACCCCTAAAGGGTAGAGGGAAGTTTTTCTGCCTTCTTCGCTCTAGGCCGTATTTCAGGCACCACCGCGCCAGAAATGTAGGCACAAAAAAAGACCTTTCTGTTAGATAACAGAAGGCATTCTGCCCTTTTTTGGCGTGCACGCCACTGATTTAGGGAAACTATCATATACCAACACAAAAAATTTATTTGAGAATGATAACTAAACAAACAACTGTCGTAGCGACAGGAGACTGCAATGGAGACCAATGTGCTTGGATGCTACAACGGGTGTTTGTTTATTTATCTCCATACTACGGTTACATTCCTCGTAGCAAGGGTAATATCGTATAACTAGAGGAAGCCCGTGCTTTGCACGGGGCTGGTCACATTTCCCGGGTCATTTTCCCGGCACTCTTCCCGAAGACTTGTCAGATTGATCAACCACTCATGCCTGGCTCCTTTTAGGCTGCACGAAGAGTGGGAGAGTGCATTTTCAATGCGGGCGCGAGGAGGGGAGAAGTGGTTTTCCTTTAGGCTTTCCTTTAGGCTTTGCTTTTCCTTTTAGCCGGTCTCCGCTATTATTATAAAGATATAGTATATGAATGACTTAAGAAAGACTGACAGTGGCCACTTGCAACTCGGAGCTACTAAGATGAAGTATGTTCAATCAACCCCATCTTATAGTATGCCCTTAGCTGTGGTTGTATCTTTTCTTCGTATCGCTTCATATTAAATGAATGAAAATGAAGCGCTACGAAGTAAAGATATAACCACAGCTAAGGGCATACGATAAGAGATTAAATAATTCCTTGAAGAACTTGGAGCTTCCCAGATTCCCTAAAAATTATCACCCAGGTTAAAAGAAGGAGAGTCAAAGTTAAAAGGCGAGCTGCGAGTTTTATACAGAACAAACTTCGGGGGTATTGGGCGGGCAAACAGCAGGGAGGGCTGGAAATAGTTGACCCCGGCGGTAGTAAAATCTACACTCGAAGAAAAAATGGTGAGTTTTGAGCACTTTGGGGGTGTTTTCAGGTTGTCACTACAGCGCCCTCCAAAGGGAGTTTCTCAGCACCACTGGTTACTTGGAAACAACATAAGAAATTCCGCAAAGAGTTTCAGAACTCCTTTTTGGAGGGCGTAGTGACAACCTGAAAACACCCCCCTAAAGAGGTTTCTTTTATTTAAAAAAAAAATTGAAACAGAAGAAAATATTAACCGCGAGCTAGTAGGTTTTTTTTTTATTTTTAATCTTGGCAAGCACTTTAAACAAACTACTCTTTGTTGATTGGTATCTACGCTATAGCTTTTCATTCGCCAATATGTAACGCTGCAAGGAATGCAGCACGCAAGACAAGATAAATAAATATCAGCAGCATGCCCCTGTAACTATACTGATCCCCGATGGCCCCCCCCCCCCACTCCTGTAATACAGTGATGGTCATAACAAGATTATCTGTAAAGTAGAAAAAATGTTTTTCCAGTAACGTTCATAGACCCCCGAGACGACAGGGCCAACTTTTAGTACCAGGGCACAGTAATTCTTAGTGAACATTTTTCTAAGGTTTTTTTTTTTTGCTGTTTCTTTTTACTCTTTTTTTGCCCTTCTAGGTATTTTTAGGCTTTAATTCAGCCTTTAAAAAAGGGTGTTTTTCGAAAAGGTCAATGATCTCCCCCTCCCCTCCCGTGCACCCCAATGTCTAGGTCACTCTAGAAATTAGGAGCAAATATTATGGCCATAATACGTTTTTACTGGTTAGAACTTGGGCGGTATCTGATCGCCTTCAAACTGTCGTAGCAGTTCGTCTATGAATTCTAGGAGATGTTTTTTGCTGTTTCTTTTTACCGCTTTTGGCGTTTTTCAGGCTTTTTTTTTTGCAGGTCTCTAAAAAAGGGCGTTTTCCAAAAGGTCAATGATAACCCCCACCCCCGTGCACGCGCCACTGACTGCTTCACTTTGAAAGTTAGGAGTAGATAATAGGGCCATAAGACGAAATTACGTCGACAACGCACCAATTTCTTATCCTCACACTACACAAATAGCCAAAAGCGTACGATGTTTGATACCTAACCAACTGCCTTCGCACTTTCAGAAAAATCCCACCTGCCACCCACCTGCAACACGAGCCAGTTAACCGATTTTCAGTTCAAATTGATTTACCACGCCTTGATACGATTTAACGACGTGCCCATGATTGGGTGTATTTATGCTGCGACTTCAACTGCTGAAGTGCGAGTTAACCTTTCCGTCCTCGTTGAGATAAATGGCAGACTGGCATCATCTGAAATTACTTCCTCTTTTTGCCATCTGTTCAAATACTGCAGCTCGTTTACAAAACATCGCTCATTGGCTAAGAACACTGCAGCTTACTGGGTTGGTTAGCAGAAACATAAACGTTAGCAGCCATAGGTAAGATCGTTCTGATCTTACCTATTTGCCTACACCTTCACGCAGTATAGACAGCTTTAAACGAGCCAGAGCTGTTGGCAGTAATTTGATACGTCCACTTGGGTGGGAGCCGCAATTACGTTTCCCATATGGATCGCACTCAATTGAACACGTGAACGAAAAATAAACCCTATACTGGGCACTTGCATATGGGAAAAAAACATGCTGCAGACTTCACTTATATGCCAACCAACCAATTTCCCAAGTTGACTATAAATGACCATGGAAACCTTACTAACAACTAATTGAAAATATCACTTACAAACTGAGCATGTTTGTAAAGAAGTCCGCAAGATGTACTTTGCTTTACGTTCTGCTTTCACTAACTGGAACAGGCTGAATTAATTTTATTGGGGCCGTGGTCCAAAGCCATGCGCCTACCCTAATAATAATGCAACCAGGGATATACTTGTCAGTAACCTTTAAATTCCATGAATTTTCCAGGATTATCCAAGGACGTCAATGAAAATTCAAGCGTCATAGATTAGTAATTACGAGAAAGTGAGACAATTCAAAGATAAATTTGTTAAATATGAAATCTTATCAACACTATGGATAAATATGACAGACTTTGATTCATTACGTGACACTGACAAAACACTGGCACTAACGCTGGCGTCACATTCATGTTTAAATATACGTTGTTCTTGGTTGTACACAGATGTCTTGAGACGGAAAACAGAAACATGGTTTTCTGACATGGAAAACAGAAACGTGAATAGTCCAGGGAATTTCCGGGTCAATTTTAGGGCTTTAGGGATTTTCCGAATTTTTCAAGAACACCTCTGTAATGTGTGGCACACTGGCAACCCGGACCACTGTATTAGCACCAATGTGACTGAACTTTATGCTAATGGCCTAGATGTCAAAGCGCCATTAAGCCTCAACCCCCCCCCCCTTGTCTCGGCCTTCTGGCCAGATGGATGTTTAAAACAATTCCATCTTCATAGCAATATTCCAGCACATAGGAAAGGGATACGCTGACTGAATGAAAGAGGCGATTGAAAATCAACATTTGTTAGCGAGTGTGTACAAAAATGTGATGAGAGAAAGTTAGTGTGGTGAAGCATGGACACACACATGCACGACCAAACTGTACCAATGTTGCAAACTGCGACTGCGATCGAACAATTTAGGTGCACGAGAAAGTATGCAGCCGCAATACTAGCCAACAAAAAACTAAAACAGTTTTGAAGGTCCACAATTTACGTAGGTAAACGAGAAGCATGCAATCGCATTATCCACCAATGTAAAATTATTTGTTAGTGAGAGCAAAAACGAAATAAATCTGGGAGCGAAACAATCAGTAACGAACGAAAAAAAGCAGTTGTTCAGTGCCTGGACGGAACAATGCACTGAAAGAAATAACATTCCCATGAGAAAATCAACATTTGTTAGCCAGGATGTGCATGTGCAAAATGTGATTGAGAAAGTTAGTTTGGTGAAGCATGGATGTGCGACCTAACTGGACCAATGTTGCAAACGGTGTATTAAACACACGGGCTTTAGCTAGTACCCCTACGGGCGGTTCTAGTAGGGCACAGCACTACCAATTTGAACTCCACTCCAAGGGTCCCTTGACGATTTTGGGCATCGTTGAATATGGGCCAAAGGCTGGCTCCCAGACTACTCATAAAATTTTGTTGCTTACCCAGCCTAATTAACAAAGCTATCCCCAAGTTATTACCATAAGGGTTTCACAGTTTTGAACAGATTGAATGCTTTGGACTTTGCTTTCTCTTTGATAAATAGCAGACCTTCATTATCGGATAATAATAAAAACGTAATACTGTACAGAGGATGAAACACAAGGCTTAACAAATTCGCAATATATAACTGTAAACACGCCCAACTAACGCACAACAATACATTGAAAGTGGGGGGGGGGGGGGGATTGAGGCTTAATGGCGCATCGACAACTTGGTCATTAGCGCCAACCTCAGTCACAGTGCAGTGGTCCGGGTTGCCACTGCACCACACATTACAGAGATGTTATTCAAACCCCTAATCTAAATCTTGTCATACATCTGTACCTCCTGCAAAAATTGAAAAACACCGGACAGGAGGACAGGACAGGACAGGACAGGACAGGAGGACATTGAAAGTAGAAAAATAAATTGGTCAAACAAAGTAGATTTGTAATTAAAAAAAAAAAAAGAGCCGTTCGTTTTAGTTTGAAATAAACAGTAACTTGTTGGATCACACTGACGCAAAGTTTCAAAGGAGAATGTGAAATGACATTGGATGGAGTCAATTATGGTCAAAATATAACTGACAGTCATGATGAGTATTACAGGGTTTGGAATTCTTTAATTCTGCCTGTCCAGAAGAACCGATAATGGAAGTAAGTAATAAGACTGCCTCTGGCAAGCAATATAGCCCCACAAGTTCACAAAACATATGGATTTAATTTTTAACCACGTAGTGGCCTTGTAATTACGTTGTGGCCTTGTTCACCTTATACACAAACTACTGGAAACTTTTGATGATGGACCACCGACTCGAAAAACCTTTTTAAAGTCGAAAGGATTTCATCAAACCACACTTACCAAGGCACGCTAAAAGCTCGGTAGTCGAAGAGAATCCGGGTAAAAAAAAAAAAAACAGGACATTGTCGATCAAGTGGTGTCTACTGTTTGTTGTTTTACCAGGCACAGAACCACTGAGAGTGCGATGACTGGTCAGTAGTTTTGCATGTGGGGGAGCATTGCCATTTTTAAATATTGGAGTAACATTTGTTTTTGGCCAGCCAGAGAGTAATCTCTAATGAATAATGCGATGCAGACTTACAAGCAAAACTGCTTTCTTGTAAAACTACTGAAAACGCCTTTGGCCCAACAAACCTTGGGGTAAATTCCACAGCAGTGCGTATATCATGCCCTAACTTGGAGGAGGATTCCCTATCCCATAATGCAGTAAGCTACAAAAATGGAATTAAGAATCGTTACCCTTGTAACATCATTAGTAATGAAGCTATCATAGGGTTTTAATGGAGGAGTGGAGTTATTAAATCCCCATCTTCATGTGAAAGAGGAATACCAAATAAACTTCAATGTGATGAACAAACTCCTGGTCCCAAAGGAAGAATTTTGCAGGTGCCGAATTATTTACACAACAAACACTGTAGTCAAAAAGCTTTGCTGCTGAGTGATTTTCCTTGCACCTGTGTCGCAAGGAGAGCTTCGGATGACAGAGTTTAAAAGCTGTCTTGCAAAGAATTAATAATTGCAAGTTACACGTGGGGCACGCTAAGCTACAAAAATCTACTTTACAACTGATGCCTGGTGATGTACATCAAACTGTTCCAGGTGTACCCACTACAGACAGGAAGCACATCAGTCCAATTATTGTCATCTAGATGTGATGTTAGCAGGTCGAAATTAATGGTTTCTTCAGTAATTGGTCTTCGGAATAAACAGTACAATGCTACGTACCTTAAAGGTTACGAAGTTATAGCATAGAAGTTTTGGTTTGCATGTTGATCGAGTACCTCAGATTGCTCTAACATGTGGCGCCACCTCTATTCTAGTTCCGAAACCAAAACCACAGTGTAACTCCTCAATCACAGATCTTGAGCCTACATGCACGAAGGACTTAGGCTTCTGAAGATATGTATCTAGATCTGCGTACCATAGTCACAAAAACTTCCCCTCCCTCACGTCACTCTGCCAAACTTTCACTTCACTTCCCCACACCACAGCTTATCATCCCTACAGTCAGGCCACCTACTGCTCCAAGCCACTCAATACATGCCTTCCCCTCAAGTGCTCGTGTTTTCGCTACTACTAAAATTTTTCCTTGGGGCCTAAACCCAATCACCAAATAGGAAAACATTATTAACATGATCTCCGAGGCTATTGGAATAATGGTTGGTTGTTTCCAACTTTGTACTAGGTATCCAACGTATTCGTTCTTCTGCATTACTATTACAGCATACGTTTGCGATTCCATTATTTCCTCCAAAATATGGCCTCCAGGCACAAAAATCATGCATAACGTAACTTGCAAGGCGCAAAACAAATGCTCTCTGCCCAGCCTTGAACTTGACGAACGCAATCTTAGTTTTGGACAGAAATTCTTGGGCAGTCATGCCTGAAGAAGACTACAACCTATTTCCCTACATCAATCCCTCCATTTCCGACAACAACATAGCAAAGCATTCAGACGAAGAGGCTACCAGAAAATTCAAAATAAGGCTCCCACCCGCATGCCTAGCCCGTTTTCACTTCATTGTATGTACCTCAATGCCATGGGGATGCTAAAAAAGCTTGATGAACTTACGGCCTCAATCATTATCCATAGCTCGGATCTCGCATGCCCGCACATTCCGCATTGCTCCTATTCTGTGATGCGTCATTTATGAAAAGTCCATTTATTCCATTACATATAGGCTGCAGTCCAGCAGATAACTTGTTTTCTCATGGGGACAGGATGGGTCAATGGTTAACACAACTGTCTCACATGAAAAAGGTTCCGAGCTCGGTCCTGGCCTCGGACTACCTTTAACTGTGCATTCGGATAGAAAAGGGCCCAGAAATGCACTCGTGCTCATGTCGATTGTGGCATGTAAAAAACCTAGGTATTTCCTAGCAAAATTGTCCCTCTCCGTCCTGAGTTAACCTTAGCTGTTAAAAACAACGTTAATTTCATTTTAGAACACAGCAGTGAAGCGTGGAACCCATTCTTGGTTAAAGATGTGATCACGACTGAAGCTCTCATATTTGCTAAACAACTGTCTGGAATTGGTAGACAAAAAAATGCAAACACTCTAAATGCTTGTGATTGAAACTTAGATCAAAATTGATTTTAGGTGTTGTTATAAACCATTTGGGGGCTTACACATTCGGGGCTAGTTCTCTCCTTTGTTGAGCTGATGGAAAGAAGACTTCTTAGGGCACATCCACTTCAAATTGGGATAAAAACACTGTAGCCAACAGCACACGCAAATAATGCTTGCGAATCGCTTGTGCTGCTGGCTACAGTGTTTTATCCCAGTTCTCCGTACTGCACACATAACTTTGTTCCACTTCAAATTGTTTGGGATCCGACCAGAGTTAACCGCAGACAGTATCCTTTTATTCTTAAGTGTTGAGCAAGCTTGGAATGCTTTATCATTGTGAAATTGCTGCGGCCCCGTCATTGTTGAGTTTTAAAGCTGCAAATTATTTTGAGAATCTTGTTTTTAAAATTTTACACTTGACGTTTTTGTTTGTAGCATTAACTTGTGGTAAAAGCACAATTGACAAACAAATGTTGTTGATCGCTACGATTTACTTGATATCACTTTAATCGGTTGATCTTATGCCAAACACTGTAACAGCAAGCCCACAGCATCATTATGATGGGGAGAAAAAAATTATCTTGGGTTAAATAATTTCGCCACAAATGCGTTTTAATGCACAACTGTGCATTAAGTACAAATTTCATTCAACTTTCACTGTGGAAGCAGAACAATAACTCGGGGTTTGCAGCAAGTTTGAAAATATGATAGTTTCCTGGGCAGCAAAAGCTTTTTCTACTTTAAATAAAACCTTAGTCCTGGCAAAAAAAAAGTTATGCTGTGGGCATTGTTTCCAACTCCTCGGCCCACTAGCAATTAAATTAAATTAAACTCTCGAGCTATTTTTTGAACCAGGACAAACATTGCAAAGTCACTCTTGCTTGTCACAGCCACTTGTTGTTGGGCAGTACATTACCTAGAATTTAAGCCTTAAATTACATGCAAAATTCAGGGGTGTTAGAGATAATACAAGAAATGGCTTCAATAACAAAACTACTTTAATGACTAAGGAAATTTGTGCAGAGCACATATTGGAAATCGATTTGTGAGTCGTAGAAGAGGGTGAGTAAAAGGTGCCCTCTGGCTGGTAAGGGAAACTCACAAAGACATAAAATATGGCACAATCCTTTAGTTTCAAGCCTGGTTCAGGTCTTCTTCACCTAAAACAATGGACTAACACTTAAACGGGTGTAAATCTAAAACATACAAGCATGCACAACATTATGGATACGTACAAAAAAAGGTAAACTACAGTAAAAGAATGAGCAGCAACCAGCTGATGGTTTCAACAAGCAACCATGATGGAAATGACGGTGTGATCATTTTAGTCTGATGTCATTTCCAACATGGCTGCCGTATGAAAGCAGCAGCTGGATGCTGCGCTTTCTTTTATTCTACTTGACTTTTTTTGTAAGTATCCATAATGCTGTGCATGTTTGTATTTTTTGATTGCAAGTCTTACCCATTCTAAAAGTCTTACATATGGACATTGTTTTAGGTGAACAAGGTCCGAACCAGATTGAAAATTAAAAGATTGTGCCTTTTTTTACGTCTGTGTTTTTCCCTTGCCAGTCAGACGGGACCTTTCGTTCAACTTTGAACAGCGAAAAGGATGATATCAAAATCCAAAACAAAAGGCTACAAATGGATCAGGAAAAAACTACATACACGAGAGCGCAATTCTGGAGATAATAGCAACTAGAGATTTAAGATTGGCAAACGTAAACGATCCAAACCTGGATGCAAATTTACGGGAGGGGGGGGGGGGGAGAGGGCATGAGGGTTAATGGTGCGTGGACAGCACAAGGTCATTTATGGTATAGGTTTCATCTGTCATCTTTATATTTTATTTTTACAGATGTAAAGACAAAAACTCAAGGTTTGCTACAAGGTTGCTAAAATGCTTGAATTAAAATAAAGTGAAGAACCACAGAGGAAAGTAATCAGTTCCAGGTGCTACTGAGGTAAACTAAGTGAAATATGAATATACCTAGACCATCTGGAGTCAACCAAGAGAACGGATGCTTGACAACTTGATGGCCAAAGGAGAAATTCATGAATCTCAAAAACTAATATACACTTTTGTACATCACTCATAAAACACGTCAGCAACTAAAACACATTGGCAAGCTACTCTCCAAAGCAACATCGGTCCACGAACAAAGTGATTGCAAATACGAAATGTACTTATACGTACGTTTCCTTTACCAATAGTAGAAATATCAAGAAACTGCTCACCTAACAGCTTTCACCTTTTTCTACGAGTCGAGTAAATAAACATAACAAGTCGAACCCATCAAAGTCTTAGGAGCATCACCAGCTATTCATCGTATCCTTGTAGACAAAAATGTTTGAGCTGCTACCCTGACACCGATTTTGCTAATTTTAGGAGGTATTTGAAAAATAAAATTTAACAGTCAACTATTTCCTACATAAATAATGCAACGTAGACGTTCGTAACATTTTCCAAATAATGGTTATCATGTTAACATGGATCCAATCTAAAAGACTAGAAACAACATTTACGAATTAAAGCTGCAGAAATTATGTATGCTGACGTCAATATATAAGTTAGGTTATTATGCACAATTCAACTTATGAACGACGCAGTGCACAATTTTCTAAAATTAAAGTGCTTAACGTATTCCAAAAAATAACCTTCTGTCAATCACTGGTGAGCTTACCTATCCCTAAGTGGAACTGAAGTACAGGGTGAGGCAGCTATGCGTCCCACAAAAATATCAATGCAAAATGTGTAGCTACCCACCAATACTAAATGAACCACGGGAAATCCACTGTCACGAGTGCAAAGAGATTAAAAGTTTGCGATCATCCACAATATATCTAGGAAATTAAGCAAAACAGAAGAAATACCCCTGTTGCAAAAGTGTTGCCTAAATCATCTGTCAAACAAACATTACTGATAGGAATGTAAAACAAATGAAACAAATCTCTCGCTCTCACCTTAGGATATGCTGGTTGATTGTTGTGTTGTAACTGTATTGTTTAAACCAAACATTGTACGATGACCAGGAGTGGTTAACGCTCGTTAAACCCTTTAAACCCTTTTTTTTTGTACGATATTCAAAGTTGCCACATCAGAGGCTATGCAGCGTTTTGCATTTGGAGTGGCTAGGCACAACATTCATGGAACCTAGTCTAGTGAGTGATTGATAATGGAAGGCACTGTCTGATTAACCAGTTCCTTTACATACTTCCATCCCAAAGGAAACAGTCAAGTGGTGTAAGACATGGCCAGCTAACAGGTCATAACCCACACCATCCACTTATAATGGATAAATACTTCATGGCTTTTAGCCAGTAGTAACTATCAGCCAAGGGTCCAACCACTTGCTGCAATATCATTTGTAGGTAGCAGACTCCATTTAATGTACGTTGATAGAAAATGGGGCCCAACAATTGGTCCCCATAATAATATCACAACATAGGCTCATGTGCCAATGTCGTGTATTTTGAAGTCCCTGCACATTATTTACATTCCAGGAGAGAATTAGACAAATTGACGAAATCGTGACAAGCGAAATCAGAATCGGCTAAATATAGGCTGGTGTTCAGAAAATACCCTTTTTGCCCATTTTGGTCATTAGCCAGCTGCAGAAGTCAACATGTTCTAGATAGTCACTTTGTTCAAAGCACATGATGACGGTCCACGTGGTAACAGAAAATTGTTGTCTTTAGAATTTACTAGTTATTATTAACTTATCCCACTTTTACTTCGCAACTGTCTTTAAGCTAGTATGGGGATTCAGTTAGCAATACGCTACTATGTCAGCTACATTTGTGTCAATTACGGCAGTTTGTGGCCGGTCACAAGCTGTGTGTCTTTGGAGTGTTACACTGTCTTTAGTTCGTGCAGGCAGGTGTACAATCGCCTCTCAAAGGTTGCTGTACACCACGAAATCTTTGGCCAAACATCTGGACAACACGTGTTGCATTTCTGTTGCCTCCACCACAAATAGCTATAATTTAGCTAAGGCTGACTTGTGTGCGAAGCCATAATGATATATGTTGATTCTATATTCACTACGCTTATGTGGCCACTTGAAAACGATTCGGAGGGATGTACGTACATCTTGTCCCTGTCACTTGTATTGGTCATGTAAACGTCCGTTCGTTGAATTTTTCTGATCTGTCACCACCATTTGAAGTCGTCTTCATTAGGTGAGAGAGAGAGTAGGGTCTATACAGGGTGGTCCACAAAAAACTGACGACCCAATTTTTTTCTAAGTCCAGCGTTTCTAGTTAGCAACCCTCTTAACCAGGAGAGGACAGAAATTAAATATAATGAAACTTGAAGCGCCTGTCCTCTCCTGGTTCTGAGGGATGCTAACTAGAAAAGTTGGACTTTGAAAAAGTTGGGTCGTCAGTTTTTTGTGGACCACCCTGTATAGTCCTTGCTACGACCCCTCCCATGAGCCCCTTCCCCTGGAGCTTTCCCATGTGGCCTCCCAGGGGTCCCTCCCATGATCCCCTAGTAGGTGCCCTACATACGGGTCCCTCCCATGATTTCCTTGGACTATAAAGAGAACAGGGTCTACATAGTTCGGAGGAATCCTTATAGCGACTCTCAAGCTCAACTCTAACAGCGACCCTCAAGCTCAACTCTGACAATGACTCTCAAGCTAAACTCTGACAGCGACTCTCAAGCTCAACTCTAACAGCGGCTCTCAAG
>JAHWFP010052886.1:1853-18173 GCA_023313725.1 Lithobius niger | reverse complement strand
TGCTGAGATAGATGTTGCGAGGTGTCATCGGTTCACTGAAACAGCATTCGTGTGGCGTTGATCCTAGTTATGTTTGAATTTATTCAATACAAACTACAAGCAGTCACAGAAGTGATAGACCCAGACACCACATCAGCCCTCGTGTGAGTCAGTGGCACACTAAAACGTAAAACGTAGTATAAAATACACACTGATAAAATATTCCAATATTCAAAAAACAGGATGACTTGGTAGAAATAATTTGTTTAATGTACATAACTATTAAAAACATTAGGAAAAAATTACAAAGATAAGAGGGAAAACAACATGAACAATCCCTAGTAAATAAGAAAAGCGCAATCAAACTTGCCGAAAGAAACGGGGAAAGCAACAATTTTTAACAAGATACAAGAAAATTAAATTTCGAAATGTTAGCTCGCAATATTGAACATATTTGCTAAGTAAATTGGGTTTTGATCATGTAACCACTTAAACAAATGTTGAAATCACCTCAGTACGTTTCATATCAGTGAGCAAGGAATTGTAAAACGTACTAACCAGATAGTAACTGCATTTGTGAAGTCTTTCCTTATCAACTTTAGGCTATTCAACGAAAGTATAAACAGGACTCGTTCCAAGTATGGTAATCAGTAACCTGAGAGTTGACGAGTGAGCAGCGTTCTTACAAAAATTAATTAAAATTCTGTAAACGTACAATTGTCGGACTGGCAGAATATTTAGCTGTTGAAAGATAGGAAAAGAATGGTCACCTTCTTAAACATAAAACAGCAGTAACGTCGCACAATGCTCAGAATCAGAACGCGTAGCGCCATCTGTTACTTACTTTTACCCAAAACCTGAAAGCCATCTGAGAAATAGCTCGCGACCGGTAACTATTCGTTGCCCAACGAACGAAAATGTTAACGTTCCCTGTCCCGAACCCACTCCCCCCCCCCCCTCACCACCACCACCACCACAACCTCGTCAAGTTTGCAGGAGTTTCAGGAACAGAAACATGAGTGACATTTCTTACTATAATTGGAAACTAGTCAACAAGTCAACCACGTCAGCAAACTACGAGGGGATAACGACACGCTCGTTAGGCAGAACCCAAACCGTTCCACCGTAGAGCTGGCTTGCCTTACCGGAATGGCTTCTTGCCATGTAATCATTGTAATGGTGCCATACGGCAAAACCATTCAATATATATGCATGTGAAACCAAGTCTGTACACGCCATCCTTTCAGGGGTGCCCACAGGGGGTTACTGTGAGGAGGAACTCCCCCAACTCCAATCAGGGGGGAATTTCTTTACGTCGTTTTATTTTTGTTTCATTTTATTTTATTGAATGATTGAATGAAATCATAATGAAATGTAATAAAATTAAATTAAAATTAAATCAAATGATACAAACGAACTAACCCCCCCCCCCCCCCCCCCCCGGGGAGGCAAAAAAAAAAAATAAAAATTTTTATCGATTCAATAAAAAATACCGTAATTTTCAATTGAAGTTTCTTGGTTAGGGGGCGGGCAGCTACTCAGGGGGGATGGGCACTCCTGAACTGGTTACTAGCTAGTGGATGCATAATCAGAACGGACGTCTGATCATTATGTTTTGTTGCTAATGCCTTCTTCTTGTACAATAAGGTAACCAACAACAGATCACATCACATAACATGTAACACAAACACCACACAACATGCACGGTTGCATAAACACATAACATGTAACATACAAACACATAACATAATATTACAAACAAAAACGTCAAGTGTGCCGTAAAAAAAGGGTTATATGATTGAAGTTTCATTTTACTTGTTAAAATGTACTCGGATAAAAATTGGTGATTTTTAATTGAAATAATCAAATGTACAATTCAGAAAATTGCATCTGTTTAAGTGCTGTTGTGCTTTACCAATCATATACGTTACGTAAAGCACAACAGCACTTAAACAGTTCCGATTTTCTGAATTGAAAATTTGATTATTCAAATAAAAATTACCAATTTTTATCCGTGTACCATTTTAACAAGTAAAATGAAACTTCAATCACATAACCCCTTTTTTTACGGCACACTTGACGTTTTTGTTTGTAATCCGTGTGCCTTTTTTACGGCTATGGTGTCGCGCTATAAAGGTTTATGCATGCAGTCAATTGTTGCATGCACGAAGAAAGAATGGATCTGGAGTTTGCTGAGTGGCATTGTTCCTTAAATACAATGGTTAAAACAATGTAAAACAATCAAAATGATCGTTTAGGGTCCCGTAACTCCGGAATGAATCGACCAATTGAAAAAGTGGTCCCTGTAAGGTTGAAGCCCAGAGAAATTTCTGGCGCAGATCATGTTTCAGATTTTAGGTAGGTGCAGCAGTTTTTTTCTGAAACCGTGTCAGCCAAGTAGAACAAGAACAAGAACCAGAACAACAACAACATGAAGTGAACAGTTTCAAATTTATGTGTGGCTTCCTACGTTTACTCTTGCACGGAGTTGCATAAAAGTTGGTGTAAAGTTTGGAAAAGTTGCTATCTACTATCTGGCCAAGTTAATATATTGAATAGAAACGGAGAAATTAATAGTTTTAGTTTTGCTGGAGAGAGGACTTCAATCATATATATACACGGCTATCACCGTGTATGATGCGAATAAGCGAATAAGGCTTGCTAAAGATTATAGAGTTCTTCAAAGAATGTTTTGAAGGATGACATAGAGGGATTCTATCGCTGTATATGATGCGAATAAGCGAATAAGTCTGCTAAAGATTATAGAGTTCTTCAAAGAATGTTTTGAAGAATGCCATAGAGGGATTCTATTGCTGTGTATGATGCGAATAAGCGAATAAGTCTGCTAAAGATTATAGAGTTCTTCAAAGAATGTTTTGAAGAATGTCATAGAGGGATTCTACAGAAGTATTCTTTTTAGGGCGTGTTCTGGCAAAGAAGCTCTAAACCAGATGGAGAAGTTTCCACAGTTGGTTCTAACTCTTGGTTTCGGTCAGGTGTAGCAATGACCTCTCGTTTCACGTGTTTTTTTTCACGTTCAAGTGTTCTTTAAAAGAGCGAGGCAAGTCCTTATTTTACATTTAACACGTTACAGATACGTCGTTGACGGTTACTCTTTTGAAAAGTTTTCAAGGTCAGAGAACTACAAAATCCGTGCGAGTTTTTTACCTAAATTACAACTCGTGCGAACAAAGCATGAGAAATTAAAATTATTCCCTCACACATATCTGCCGCACTTTCACTTCTAACTATTTAACACTCTCGAGTCTACAGATTCTTTAGCAGTTTACGTCTGCATTATTTTCTCGGGGAAAAAGTATTTTTCGTACAGAATACATTATATTTTTAGGAATGCAATTCATTTCGCAGTGGGCCGGCAGCTGGTAACGGGAAAAAACTAAGTAGTAATTTAGTTTTCCACGCGTGCAACCGTAAATTCGTGTTTCAGTAATAAACTTTTGGAATGAATATATAGCCTAATTTAGCGTGCTTACTTTATGCATCTTCTTACATTATAAACCAAAGTCTCATAGCAGAAATGAAGCGACCGCAACGACCCCCGGAAGGGGAACAATGAAAACGTGCGAGTGTGTCAATTCTTTGCCTTGAAGTTGAAACTGGGATGTTGTTGCCCTGAAAAGAAGTTGAAATTGGCACATTGTTGCCTCGACTAACAATTTGCTCTAACAATTATCCTTCTAACTAAACACCGTGGTAATCTCAAGGGCAAGCATTACATGACGTCATGCACACTTCTTTTTCACACGGTACGCATCGCTTAAGCCACAGCGAAAGACTGGGAGTGGGGGGGGGGGCAAAGTGAGCTGTTACCATTAAGCATACGATTACGCATTAACTGAACCTAGAAGAGAACAAACAAACAAGCACGGAACCCGGGAGCCGGGAGCCGGGTACGTGTTCAACTACGTATAGCAAAGAGGAGAAAGGGAAGGAAACCAAGAGGAGAGGGAGAGGACGGGATAAAAGGAGGAGGGGAGAGGGGAGGGAGAGGATTGGGGGAAAGGGGGAGTGTTACACAAACAAAAATCGACTGTTGCAGTGAACGATCAGGCAGCACCGAGCAAATACTGGGAAACAACCACGGGTCAAACAAATCCCTGGGCGAAGCCGGGTACGATGCTAGTTAACTATAAGCCTGGATTATTTAAAGGTTAAAAAAGTACAAGCGGTGAATATTCAAAAGGTTAGCATATAGGTTAAATGTGTCGATGAATAGTCGTCAGCTATTCAATTGAAAAACGGGATCCGTGTGCTTTTATTATCGTTTTATGAGCCAATCTTTCAACTGTACATTCATTTTTGAAAATTTCCCAGAAAAATAATTATCTCATGGCCTCGAACTTTCACAATGTTAAAAACGATCAGCGATTTATTCCATATCCACTTTACAGTGCGTGATATTCGTATCGTCGACTAAAATGTGGTGATGGGTACCATGCACTGAAAAGTGGGATGATGTCACATGCCGTGAATGTGAGGTGGACAACGTAAATTTTACATGATGAAGTTTCGGTGATGTACAGTGTTGGACAATGAAATTTAGACAGTTCAGAAGGGGTAGCTACAAGTCTACATCGATTAATCATGCCTGATTATGGGAAATGCTTAAACATGACGGAGTTTTGAAATTCAATAAACGAATAATAATAACCGCAAAATAAATGCAATACTATATCTCCTACTGCAACTGAAAAAATAAAATTCGTTGAACACAGAATGAAGTCAGTCATCTGGAATCTGGATAGGCCAAGAAAATTAGGTGGCTTGTTCACAGTCTAAGGAGAAAGTATCGTTATGCATGACAAAACCTATTTTTAAAGTCTTAAATTGACTTTAAAAGTATTCCCCCATATAGTTATAAATATAAATACAGCAATAGATTTAAAATTGATTTTGTTTTAAAGTCGATTTTGCGATTTTGTTTTAATGAAATGCATTCAAAAAATGGTGAATTTAGGAATAAAAAAGCCGTGGAATTAAGACAAGCCTAGAGGGGGGAAAAACCTGGGAAAAACACCCTATGGGAAAAAGTGAAAAGAAAGACTGCATCGCAACGAAAGCCCAGGAAAAAAAGAATGGACAAACAGCCGATGGAAAAAATATTGCCGTGAAAAAAAAAAAGACACAGGAGATTAGCAGAAAAATAGGAAAATAGCAGAAGTAAAACAATCCGAGGTAAATAAGAAACTGAAGAAAGAAAAGCAGAAGGAAAAAACCGTTTTCTAGTGAAATTACTTACCTAGGTTTGTTTAATATCTTTGTAATGCGTGGTGCAGTGGCAACCCGGACTACTGCACTGTGGCTGAGGTTGGCGCTAATGACCTAGTTGTTGACGCGGCCTTAAGCCTCAATCCCCCTTCCCCCCAACCCAAAATTCCCAATTCCCCTTGCCTAATTTTATGGATTTTCCAACTTAAATCTACTAATAAAGCATAGAAAACGAGTGCAAAGTTTCAAATGAATTGGACAGCGGGTTCAAACGTTATCGTGCAGATATATCTGCCAGGGGTGTTAGCTGAGGTGAGGCTCGAGCCACGGACCTCTTGCACTCGAGACAGTCGTTCTAACAAACACGCTACCTTGCTTAACAATTCTTACCGTCGCCGACGTCTATACATTATAACAGTTGGCGCTGTCCTTAACACGTTGACTATTCCGGGACGAGGGTCTTTAGACTTTATGTCACTTTTACCTCCCAGTAAATAGCTGACTTCACAACCGTTTTTAATTTCATTTCGTGTGATCCTCTCTTATCACGGCAATCTCACCTTGCTTGTTCTGATCTTACCTCAGATAACCCCTTAAAAAGCGAACGTCCTCTTGTCTTAGGTTCTTTTTTTTTTTCGTGTTTAAATTCACGAATTTGGCTTCCGAAAGACGTTGCATGCACCGCCGCAGGTAGTCATTTTGCCTTTTATTCTGTAATTTGGTCAATTTCGCACGTAGGCCTAACATTAGCGGATTGTTTCATAGAAGGTAGTAGGTAAATCGGTATCATTAGTTACCGTACGCAACAACCAACAAACGACGACAAATTGCCATAATAAACTTTCGCTAGCTTCTGTGTGTGTACATACTAATAGCAGTCGTTTACTTTCTGCGATTGTCCAAGCCCACAATAGGTCAAACACCTCTAATTTTTTTCGGCCGAAGCCGGAGTAATTCCTTTGTACCAAAGGCGTTTACTTTCCTTTTTTTCCCCCCTCCTCTCCATCTTTTCATGACACAGACCTAATAGCACAGTCCCAACAGACACGGTGACCTTCAATCATCTACAAATTGAGCAGTAATTTAAATTTGTAAATTTCATTCTTGCTTTTTTTTTAAAAATAAATAAAGGTCAGCACCCGCATAAAATAAAGATTCCATTGGACTTCAAAGTATTTAAAGACAAGTGAATTACAACTCACCCCACCACCGGCAGTTCGTTCCTCCGTCCCCGCAAATTCTGAACTAAATAGCGCCTCTCAAAAACAGACTCTCATCACTAAAGACGCTGAGCATCGGGGCGCACGAATGGTATACTGTAAGCGCCGGTGCACACGTGCGTTTTTTGAACGCTGCGGCGACGCTGCGGTGCCGCTTCGGTGACGTATGTGCGCGTTCGGTTCCCTAACCTCGTGTACAAAAAATTATACTTTGAAACCAATGAGACGATGTTGCTTTCGTCGCCTACCTCGTGAAAAGAAAATATTTTAAAACCAATGTGACGAATTTTGGTACATTGATGTACTAATTTAAGACGTACCAGGGGAAAATGTTATACATCCTTTGCCAATTAACTAAAAAAATCGGATAAGTTTTTTAATTACTTCCCAATGAGTCTTCAATCATTTCTGTAGCAACATTTAATATTTCAGGATAGTTCTTTACTCCCCCAATAAACAATTCCATATCTATTTCTTCGAAATTGGACGCCATTTTCGGTAACGCTTTTGCGGTAAACGGCGGACGTGTGCACCGCTCAAGTCACCCAAGGTACTCTGAGACGCAATTGCGTTTTTTTAATGCTGCGGTACCGCTGCGTTGACGGGTAAAATTGCGGTGCAAAACGACCGCACGAGCGGCGAGCGAGCGGCGGGCGGTAACGCAACGTCGACGCAGGTACGTGTGCAGTATCCAACAGATACCACGTAAACCAAACCGCAAGTGCGGTACCGCAGCGGCGACCGCACGTGTGCACCGGCGCTAAAAATACACGATGTGATACACAACGTCGATCACAACACGTATTTGTATCCTTTTTTACAACATTTTGTGGTTTACAACACCTACAGTAGATGTTGTGTTTTACAACATCTTCAGTAGACGTTGCGTTTTACAGCACCAACAACGCACGTCTTTATTGTGTTAAGGCCTCTCCACACAGAAGAAAATTTCGTGCGAAGCTATGCGTAACTATACGTGCCTACAAGGTCAATATTGCAGCAATCGTGTGGTTGGTGTTGCGTTAAGCACGAATATTGAAGTCTTTTTTACACCATACTACGTCGGCGTGCAGCCAGTCTGGTTACGGCTTTACACCGTAAGTCACCTGTCTTTGTTTTGTTATTTTGAAAAGTCGGTGGGAAAGGCTGAAGGGGATTTGTCACCATATAAGCCCACAGGGTAAACACTGTTCATGATTATCGTCCAAATGCACCGAATGAACGGGGATTTCATGCATAAAAATTCTTGTTAAACCACCACTTTCAGACGCAACTGTACGTTTGTTGCGGTTTCCGAATTGCTTGGGTACTTTTTATTAATTCGTCACTAACGTCAGAACAGTTTTAAATGAATTAAGGGAAGGCTAACATTTACTGATATTGATGGTTTAACTACACATCAGTACCAAACTTAACCAAAGAATTGCTGTACATTAGGCGTCCTTGACGTATTTTGTATATATATATATATATATTCCTTGACGTTTAACGTTCGTGACGTCATTCAGTGCCTTCTAGGTGTTTTAGGCGTTGTGGTTTACAACACATAGACGTTTTGTTTTACAACACCTATAGACGTTGTGGTTTGCAGCACCTACAGACATTGTGATTTACAACACCTACAGACATTGTGGTTTACAACACCTATAGACATTGTGATTTACAACACCTACAGACGTTGTGGTTTATAACACTTGAAGACGTTTTGATTTACAACACCTACAGATGCTGTGGGTTTACAACACGTATATACGTTGTGGTTTACAACACCTATAGACGTTGTGGGTTACAAAACTTACAGACGTTGTGGTTTAAAACACCTATAGACGTTGTGGGTTACAACACTTACAGACGTTGCGATTTACAACACCTATGCTGTAGACGTTTAAACACACATCTACAAATATTCGTCCTTGGAAGATTGATTTTAGACGTTGTGTTTGTAGACGTTGTGCTTTACAAAGCCTAAAACGTCATTATAAGACCCAGAGCGTCCTTATAACGAGTTTTAGGATTACGTAGGTGTTGTAACTCACAACGCCATTTTTGGAGTGATAGCAGCACACAGTGAGCGTACAGGTAGTAGCCTGCATAGACTCTGTCAAAAATAGTCAAATAACCGTTTATTGAGGAATGATTGGCTAATTCTGGTACCACATAATATTGGGCTAGGTTAAGTTAAGTAGGGACAAGGCCAGATGAGATTGAAGTTGCGTTCCTCCCTGAGAAAGACAGCTTCAATCTCGGCTTGCCTTGGGGAGAGAATGAATAGTTCAGCTGGTCGCGCCCAAGAAGGCGTTAGGGTTTGTCGTTAATGTTTTTTGGTCACTCGTGTCTTAGGAAGGGGAAAAAGTTGCATATTTGACACTAGTTTAGCTTTTCTTTCAGTAGTCTGTAACCGTTGGCAGTTCGACAGGTTTATAGGAGAGTTTGGGAACACTCTTCTGCATACTTTTTTGCACAGCTCATATCCTTCTTTAAGTAAGGAGACCAGACCTGACAAGCATACTTCAGAATCGGTGTCACGAAACAAAAACCTGCAAAATTTCAGTCATAATCAAGGTAGAGGACTATCCTTTAACATAAAACAACGATCTAACATCGCAGTTTAGCCTACTTTGCAAGAGTATAGGACTGACCGTTGTTTCGAAGGGAAACAAAACTGGCAAAGCAAACGAAAACTCCGCTCGCAATATCCGGAGATTGCAGCGCCGTCATGACACGTCATTATGCGAACCCGGAAGACTCCTAATTCCATTCTTGGACACCACACCATAACGGCACGGGAAGTTTTATTTTTCATGTAAATGTAAATGGATGCACACTATCTTTCACTGCAGCCCCCGGGTGCTACGACGGGTGTTTATTTATGTCATCATTTACATTGGATCGTTTTTTGATGGGGTAGCGATCGTTACAACGCCTTCTGGATTTGAGTGGTTCTATGTAGCGACGATCACCGCTCCCCCCCCCCTCCCACCCCTCACGCGGAGTGGTGATCGTCGCATTATTTCAGGACAACGACTGCAAATCGTGAAACGTTTCGGAAATTTCCCTAACCCCGTCCCTCCCCTTCTTAGGCACCCATCCACTAAACAGAACGTGGACTTCCACATAAAAAAAAATAAATAAAAAATAGACTGCCTCAGGTATTTTTACGATCAAGCCGTCTACAGCTATTTAATATTAGAATGAGTCACGATTTAAAAGGCGTAACGACCATTGTAAATGTCAAAAAATTGTCGTGAAAGAAACACCATCCTGGGCCTTGCATTTTTACGACGAAATTGATTGCGTAATTGGAGATGCTTAAAAAAAAAAGCCTAATTTTTTTCTTTGTATGGGGTTATAGAGGTCAAGTGCAGGAGAAAGGCTTTATAAGCGTGTCCTCATCCTTCTGAAGGTGAAATCGAAATTACGGTAGGTTTAGAGGCCTACCTCCCCCCTGCAGGTCATATGTTGTCCGGGAGCAATGGATTGCTAAAGGTGGGAGTATGATACACGAAAAAAAAATTAAATTTGTTCGTGTTCGCCGCTAGATGGCACGAAACTGCAGTATGTGTATATAATAACGGCCCTTGTTACTGTATGTTACTCGTACGGACAGTACGTCTAAAACCGAGTACACCACTTATCAAATTCGTATATTTAAGAGAGCATCTTAGTATAATACTAGCCGTATTGTTCGCGCTCACTCTATTGGCGTCGATCCACGCCTTACATAGTTTCGTTGATTTCTTTCTAATTAGTTTGCATGGTCGAACTTTAAAAATGAACAATTTTCAGAACAGTTTATCGCATAATTGACGGTAAAAAACCTCAAAATACCAGGGGAACTTGGTTGATTTTTATTTCTATTGCCTAGTGAAAATATACATTACCTGATTTTTAGCATTCTCCTTCTCTCAATGCTGTTTTATCGGGGGATTAAGACTTTGGGCGCCACCGCTAGGTGCCGCCAACATCGCTACCTACTGCACACCGGTTCTACGCAGCCTCCTTGATAGATAAGCTGAGACGGTGACCATATTTTCATCTTTTGTTCCTCTATACATTGCGCCTGTGGCGACATAGAGGGGACGAGGGTGGGAATGTATCAGGCAATGTATATTTTTACTAGGCAATAGAAACAAAAGTCAACCAGATGCCCCTGGTATTTTTGATGTTTCTATGCCATGAAAATATACATTACCTGATTTTGGGGAGAGGGATAATCGTCTAACTGGAAAATCTCATAATTGGAAGAACGTATACCATATAACTGTATAACGGAAAGTCGTCTAACTGGAAATTCGTATAATGGAAAATCGTCTAATGTCCCTGTCTCGCTCGAGCTGCCGCACTCACTGCGGCTATACATATAACAACAGAAACCGCAGTTAGACGATTATCCATTATACGATATTCCGTTTAGATGATTTTCCTTTATACGATATTCCGTTTAGACGATTTTCCAGATTTTTTATTTATGCAGATATTAGACAATAATCCCATTAGACGATTTTCCAGTTTGACGTTCGTCCGACGCCCTCCTGATTTTTAGCACTCCACAGACCTCATAACAAGGCCCCCTTAGGTAGCACACTGGATTCCCAAAGTTCATGACTTTGCCACAAATGAAAACCGGATACCAAGACCATTGTTAGCAAAGGGGATATCAAAGAACTCGTCTGGCCGCCACAAAGGGACCCAGGAGGTATAGACCATCAGCCTGAGCCATCGCAATTGGGTTTCTCCAAGAACTGGCTTCCATGATGTCGGAAATGGGGATGTTGCTATGATGAGCCCAAGATGCTGAAAATAGCTTGCAATTCGTGAGCTGTAACACGAATTTCCTCCACGGCGCAAGTGACGTCGATGGCGTCGTAAGCCTGTAGGATAACGGTCTTGATCCAGGTAGCATTCATCCTAGCGGTAGTTTCACCTTGCTAAGCGGTGAAGGGCAGGGAACAGCTGTGACCGCGACCGCAGGAACAGTTGTGACTGTGACCACTACCGTCGAATAAGTTTGGAGGCCTTCAGGTAGAACTTCAAGGCTCGGACCAGACAAAGGGATCTTTCCGGTTCATCTCCTAGATTGGTAGTAAGAGCAGAAATAATGAAAGGATGTGACCGCTCCGAAGGCTTCTGTGTCTTGGCTCGAAAAGAGGGTCGAGGTGTGAGTGTAACACCGGAATGATTATCATGGAAGAAGCAGTCAGAAGGAGATGCTGATAAGACTTGGAGTATGCTGAAGCGTAGACAGCTAGCGAGGGCAATGAGGAACACAGCCTTATGGGTGAGATGGCTTCATGCACAAGAATACAGGTGTTCGTATGGCGTTTAAAGGAGGGACGTGAGAACCAAAGACAGTTCCCAGCCTGGAAAAAGCCGCTGAACAACCGGGCGTTCAAGTGAAAACGACTTGATCAAAGTAGAGATTCAGAAGTCGTGGAGAACAGCCGTGCTACCCGCGGCTTGGAAAACAGTGTTGAGGGCGGAACGATAAACTAAAATGGTGAAACCACGCAGACCGCTCTTAAAGACATGGTCTAGAAATCGGAGAAGTTCGGAAACAGTGGGATTGCTGTGTGAGACACCAATGAAACCATTGGCGCCAATGGATGTCGTAGATCTTATTGGTGGATGCTCTGACTGTCCCAGAGGCGATGCGAGAGGCCTGTTCTGTCGAAACTCCCGTTGCTTCAAGCAGTCTGACGATAGCAGCCACACGTGAACCAGGAGTGACTGCGGTCGTTGGCGAAACACAGTTCCTCGTTGTTCGACAGAAGAGACGGTGATACCGGGAGAGCTCATGGTGAGTCGATTAACAGACGGACCAGTAGAGCGAACCAATTTGCTGACGGCCAGTTTGGGGCTATGACAATGAAGAGGCCTGGAGTTCGTGATGTTTTGCGAAGAACGGGGGGATAATAGCTTCATCAGAGGAAACAGGTAACCGAACAGATGTGTCTAATCGAGGGTGAGTGCGTCCACTGCCCAGGCCCTCTCGTCGGGAATTGGGCTGATGAATTGGGGAAGTCTGGCATTGTGCCTCGTGGCAAATAGGTCGAGCGTTGGCCGTCCCCAAAGCGAGAAGAGGGTCGGTCTGTGCATTGGCCGCTGTATTTAAGACATCGGCTTGAGATGCCGCTCCCAGACCGAGACGTAAGAGTCGGTCGTTGTTCCTATGAATTGATGCAGGAACCGAAACATGACGAAGTAGAAAAGTGAAGTGCCGAAGTCCATTTTCAAATCTGCAGTCGAAAACTCTGATTTGGGATAAGCTTCGAAGGCTTTAGGGTTAGCGGTTCCTTCCCCGCTGGACGGAAAAAGGAAGTTTCACGGCCTGCCCGGGGCGGAGGCGGTTTGATGTCAAGATCTAGTGGGGACCCGTTTCCTAAGAGGTAACCGCCAGTCCAGAGAAGCTTAGCCAATAAGGTGTTGATTGACCGAGAACCAGTTGTTGTCGTGGGAGATACCGAACCCGAAGCCTGTAGATATGCCTCTGTTCTTACTTGGTTCTGGTTCATTCGTTGAGGGCTTGTATAAAAAACAGTTAGGAAGAATATTTTCGATGGTCTTCAGGAGTTCAAGTAGAGGGATCTCAGCTAGGCCCGGTTCCGCAGAAAAAGTGTCATCGAAGTGTGCGTGACAAGATGGCGGACCACCGGAGACAGCGGAAGCATCGAGAATGCTGGCAACTGAAAATTGATTCATCCAAATCAGGTGGAGGAATGGATCGTGAGATTGGTCGAAACTTAGTAGGATTACTTTGGGAAGTAACGGCATCATCCTGTGTCAGTCTCGGTTTCTTCACCGTCGCGTCAACCCAGTGGTCGGTGTCACAGCAGAAGGAAGGAACAGGTCGAATGCAGCTGAAGGATCGCAGGGCCGAGTCCATGAGAGCATGTAGAGTTTCCTTGGATAAAGAAGCATCCTGTGTGACTCACCCAACAATTTGGATCTTGCAGATCCACGGGATGACCGTGAAGACAAATCCATAGGACCGTCCGTGTGACGCAGGGTTCGTTTTGTAGCAGACCGATGAGCTTTGACTTGCAATTTAAGACGGCAGTATCGTTCTTTGGCCGCTAGTATGTTCTGTTACAAATCTGGTAGGGCGACCGCTCGCTGTGGTTGCCCGCATTGAAGCGGCGAAGAGATGGTCGTTTCTTGAGTCGGACTGGTCAGTGTGGCAGGAACCGTGGGCACCGGTTCAACACAAGGAACCGTAGACCGTAGAGTCCCCGGTCCAGGAGACAGGGGACAGGCAGCCAAAAATCCAGAGAACACCGGTAAAGGTGGGTTAACCGGAAAGGTAGTTGGAACCGGTACAGGCGGGGAAAACCGGTCCGCCAATTCCTGGGGTGTACCCTTAACTAGAGGCATGGTAACCGTGGGAAAGACGTAGAACAGCAGGTCCGACGGTGTCGGGGCCTGGAGAAGAAAAGATGAAAATATGGTCACCGTCTCAGCTTATATATCAAGGAGGCTGCGCAGAACCGATGCACAGTAGGCAGCAACGCTGGGCAGCGCCTAGCGACAGCGCCCAAAGTCTTAATCTCTCGATAAAATAGCATTGGGAGAAGGAGAATGGTAAAAATCAGGTAATGTGGATTTTCACGGCATAGAAAAATCAAGTTACGCCAATAAAGATAAGCCTACTCGAAGCGTAATTTAATTATCTTTTAATTGGCACTACTCTCATCGTTCTAGGAGCCTTAGTTCCAGAGGAACGTTACAAATAAGCCCAAATATTTTATTTTACGTTTCAGTTCTTCCTCTTACGAATAACTAGAAGCCGGCCTGTAAAAAGATGGCGGAGCAGACGACGAGTAGAACAATTTACTGGAGAAATTCAAGTGGAAAGATCTTTGACATGCCACAATCTAAATGAGCACGAGACATCACTGGACCCTTCTCGGGCAGGAGACATTCGTGATGCCCGGCAGTCCACCCGACCTGATCGTTTATTAGTCATTTAGATCAAATGTGAACAAATTAAAAACCTAACAATTAAAATAAATTACAATTAAAACAATAAAAGAATTTTTTTTTAATTTTAATCTTTGACTTTAAAAATTTAGAATTCAAAGTAAAGACATAAAAATATTAAATTTTTATTTGAAACTTCCAAATTAAAATTTTTCAAATCAGAAAAATGCGTCTTATAATTATTGAATACCGGTAAACAGTGTAAACAATCGACATTATGGCAAAATTTCCCGTCGGTCAACAGAGAAAATCGGATACACTTTTACCACCTGATACTCCGATCTTTATCTTCAGAAAAAAGCGAAAAACTAGAAGAGGCTTTTTTTTTTAGAATTCGAAAATAGTCAACATGTGACTGTAAAAGATTTTCCAGTGCTTTCGTATTTCTTCTGAAGACACTACGATCTTCATTTTTAGAAGAAATGCGGAAAGACCGGAATCTCTTTTAGAGTCACATGTTGCCTATTTTCAAATTCGAAAAAAAAGACTTTCCCAGTTTTTTCACATTTCTTCTAAAGATGAAGATCGGAGTATCTTCGAAAATGTAAGAGACTTGGTTTTTAAGTCTTGGTAGTGGTAAAAGAGTATCTGATTTTCTCTGTTGACTAATAGGAAATTTGCTATAAATTCTTATAATTAGTGTGCGTCTTATAAATTCCGTCGTCTTTGACAGGTGATCAGCTAGTAAAGAATAATTACAACGTAAAGAGTTACGTAGATGGATTGGCGATATTGAAGAGCGGCCACGTGACACAATCTGAGAACGAACGAAATACAATATTGTAACGGGACCTTTTTTTAGGGAATTTGCAATGGTGCTCCAGTGCATGATTCTGCGGCCATAGGGCAGTCAAAAGTGGGGGGGGGGGGGGCCACAATTTGATTTCCTTTACTTTAGGAGGCTTTGAGCGAGTATACCATGTATTGGTGCCATGGAAATAAAAATGAATGCACACGTAATATGAAGATATGGGACATTGCCATCCTAATATTATATTATAATAATTGTCAGCTTTTAGTCCTAACTTTAATCAGCAGTTTTAATTTCGTAAGTAGCAACTAACGAGATATGGATTGTATAGTAAGGCTATTCATTTTTTACAACACGGTGCACCTTTGGGCACACAGATATAGCGTTACAACGTAATGCGCAACGTAGCCTATACAGGGTGTAACAAAAGGTCGTGTCCAAACTCAGGTGACTAATTCCTTAGGTCAAACTAAGAATATAATTCATATAAACATTTGGCCAAACACGTCTTGTTCTTTGGTTATCGCATGAATTAAGAACCCAAATTCCAAGTCTGCCTCCCCACCTCCGCCCACGCGCTGGCTATTGCAAAAACAAATCAGAATAGGAAGGTAATGAATGAGTGGTAACTGTCTGTCAAAATCAGACTAAAGGGAAAATGTCTCTTGCCAAACAATTTGTCCTGGAGGGGGAGCAACAATTCTTCGAAAACTTCGTTAGTCGGTGTTAATGTTGGACTGATAATACCATAGAGTTTTTTAATAATGCGAAGTATTAAACACGAATATCAGTTCTGCACAGGACAACATTGTGAAATACGAGAAGGCCGATAACAGTACTACTAGGTCAAAGGGTATCAATTAACACTGCACGAATGTGCAGCAGCTGGATTATTTGGTCTGGTGCTGTCGGAATCTGTTGACCATCTCTTACTACAGTGTCGATTTAATAGTCCACCTACAGTACGTTCGGTGATATTGTGACGAGTCCTTGTCAGCAATGCGATATGGTTCACAATAATTCGTCAAAAATCCTTCCCTGGGCGTTAGAGCAGGTTTTCAAATGCCCTACAGACGACGTTAATTCCATGAAGTGCTGGAGTGGTTCGTAAAAATAAAAAAAAATATGAAAATGTTATTGTTTCCCAAAGACACCTGGTTCCTG
>JAHWFP010052885.1:2861-19092 GCA_023313725.1 Lithobius niger | reverse complement strand
CTCGGTAGGGATCTCAGCCTTGTTCCCTCAGATGCCTTTCCAACTCTGCGTCTGAGGTTACACGCTTTTTGGCAAACCTTGTGGGACAGACAGGACGGTAATAAGTTACGGGCCATTAAAGGCACTGTCGAGGAGTGGCACTCGGCGTGTCGCCGCAGTCGCCGTGAGGAGGTTGTGTTGGCCCGTTTGCGAATTGGTCACACCCGACTTACTCACTGTTTCCTTTTGCGGGGGGTTGACCCTCCTGAATGTTCTTGGTGTCGACGGCCACTTACGGTCCGGCACCTACTTGTTGATTGTCGCCATCTTGATGGTGTTCGTCTTCGGTTCCATCTTCCGCATGACATTGCGCGTCAGTTGGGCGATAAGTCTGTCCTCCTGTCCGGTGTTTTTCAATTTTTGCGGGAGGTACAGATGTATGACAAGATTTAGATTAGGGGTTTGAATAACATCTCTGTAATGTGTGGTGCAGTGGCAACCCGGACCACTGCACTGTGACTGAGGTTGGCGCTAATGACCAAGCTGTCGACGCGCCATTAAGCCACATTCCCCCCCCCCCCCCCAATGTCACCTTTCCCATCGCGATTGTGTTCTAGCTGCGAGAATGCAAAAGCGATGCGTAAACGCGCCCTAATAACATTGGCTTCAATAAGACGATCTTCCTTTCTCCCTCCAGTGCTCCTTGCAGCTAACCCAGTTACTGGCTCCACCATAGAGTTATACACAATAATACTACGTCGTGTCACTGCCCTATACATGCAGCACTACAATTTACAGTAAATTTTAGGAAAAAGAAACAACCGACTAGCGAATTCCTTTTCACTGCGACGGAAAGAAACTCACGAATTTAGAATGCACTCGCTGGATGCATCAATGAAGATGGCGGCCAATGTCAAGAAAGAAGTGTCTTAAACGAGTATGCTTCCCATCATGCGCTCTGGCATTGTCAGGGGCGTTGTTAAATCGTTTTAATCAGGCCGATAAAAAACATTTTTTTGTATAGTAGAGGAACTTTAGCTTAATGGGGACGTCCATGTAACGACAATATCCATCATTTTGTTAATTACGGTTTACATAAATATTCGTAGCGAAGAACTTAGTCGGTGGGCCCGCAGAAAAACTGCTACGGAAGAGTCGGTGACGCTGTGCTTCATTTGTGATGTCAGACTGATGAGAGATCGGAAAATTAATCGCGTGTTTACGAACATCCTTGATGAGCTGCAGTGACGTCACAGAACTATTCGGTGAGTTTAAGAACGGAATCTGTATGCAGAGAATTGGAAACTGCTAAAAAAAAATAGAATTAAGTAGAACGAATTATGTAGTAGGTCGAGAAGACGTTTTCTTAGAACCCAACAAAAAAAGAAAAATCACATTTTAATAAACAGGAAAACACTTAGAATCAAGGGTCGTTTGATTTATTGTGTGCGCGGCGTATCTTGAGTCCTGGAAGTATTTTACCGTCTTCCTGGAGGGGGCAGCTTTAATCGAAGGCCGCCATTGTTTTTGTAACCATCTTGGATATCAACAAGGCACTCTGCTGCCAAAAACGTACAATCGATCATCTGGTTCGTTTTGCGGCGAACTCAAGATAGGCCGCGCACACTTTAAATCCCTTCATTTTTTTGAAATCAATACTTTTATTCGGTTCCGCAATAAAGTAAAGAATTTAAGGGAGGGGGATTAATAGCTGCCTCGATCCCGACGTTTAAGATTGCCCAAGGCTTGCTACCACATGATTTACCGCTGTTTGAATTCAGTATCGATATTCGCATCAGGGCAAATTGCCTCAAGCTTGCAATCTCCAAGTTTAAACTTAAATGTAGAAAGTCTTTCTTTCCCCTTAGGGTACTGCCAGTGTGGAATTCACTTAGCGACTGCATTGTCTCGGCTTTCTCGGTAAACGTCTTTAAGAGACTGATCAATGACTGCAGCCTTAAGCCATTTCTGTTGAGACTTGAATACTGTCCGTCATTTTTTGTTGTTTCGTGTTTCCACTAAAAAGCACGAAAAGAGCTTGTATGTAGTTGGCATGTTTTAACGCAGAATATTCGTAGACGTCTGCAGATTCTTAAACTTGACCCACTAGAACTACGAAAAATCAAAATTGATCTTATTCTTACCTACCAAATTATTCATGGCGTAGTTGGGGTGGATATGCCTCTTTTTGACCTGTCGGAGTTAAATCGAACTAAAGGTAATTCCCAGAAGTTTAAGAGCAAACATCACATTTAGATTATAGACGTAGCTTTTTCAAGTTGCGTGTTGTTAAGATTTATAAGTCTTTACCAGTCAACCAGCACACTTAAACTGTCGTGTAAACTTCTTTTCCCATCGTGTGGTTGAGGTTTGGAATGTTCTGCCCGAGTCTGCTGTCTCCTCTGCTACCATTGATAAATTTCGTGCGGAAATAAACAACCAAAATCTGTCGAGGTTCTTGAAACGTAAACCATGTTGGTTTTAATTTTATTTCGTAACTAGTGTGTTATAGCTTCCTGTGCTTCCAACAGTTGACAATTGGCAACATAAACTTTTGCCATGCTTTATACAATTTTGTAATTACCTTGGTGTCGCGCTATAGTCCTGGTGTTGCCCATTTCTCGACTCATGTTTTGTTTCTCTTTTTATTTTTTTCCCTTAATTGTACGCTGTGTTACTAGGCGCGCGGTCAGTGACTTCATTGTCCTTTCGTGTCCTGTTGCTCCCGCAACGAATTATTATTTATTATTATTATAAATTGTCACCTCGTGCACGATTCATACTTTTTCGAAGCCGCCTCAGCTCGTTTTTTTTCGAGATTTTTATGCGTCGGTCTTGTCCTCCGAGTTAACCCATAACCGCCTGAGAAAAACTTCCAGACCCTTTTTTTAGGATCCATGTGACACTTGGCCTGTTCCAGGACTCGAACCGGCATTCTCTTGGTTTGGAGCCGGCGATGCTGACTACTGGGCTCTGATTGCTCGCTTTGCTCGGGGTCCCCGAGGCCCCCTCACAAAGCTAGCGCTGGGACTTAGTTTTTCGCTGTTATACGTTGAAGGCGCACGTCCGTATCCAGGCGGCTACGGGTTAAATACGTAATCGTGCAGATGATTCCGCTTTTCAAAAGTCTGCTCCCGTTCCATGAAACATTGGCTGCCTGTTAGCGACACTCGGTCCTTGCCTGACCCGTTGCTGTTGCAACAAATTATTTTAATGTTTTAATCATTCATTTATTCATTTTTAGGTGGTGACAATGCCAATTTTGGGGATGCTTTTGTTTTTAGTACTTAGAACCATGCTTTGTATTGCATAACGATGCTTCTTAACCGTCTCATTTGTTCAACTGCTTTTTATTTTTTACTTGGGGCGAACCTACACCTCCAGTATCCAACACGTTTGGCGATGTTATAGGGGGCCTTAGAATCCCTGGCAGGTCTAACCTTGGTGGTAAGGCATTCGTGTCCCAATACCTAATCACCTCACCTTCCCTTGGCCAATCTCTATCATTATATATCTTCTGGTTTGAATTGAGGCTGGCTGCTAGCGGTCTTAGGGTCTACAACGATAGATTTTCAGCCAGGTTGATTTTAAACAAAGCAAATTTTAAATGCTTGTTGGTTTATAATTTTTTGTAAGCTCCTTTTGAAATTATAAGAAATATAAGGCTGAGGCTTGTTACAAGCCATAGTCATGCTGTCCTGCAGGTCCAGCCGCACCCTCGACCCAGGCACGTATTCACAGGCAGTCGAAAAATAAACAGGTTCACTTGTCGAACTATATGTGCGTGCTTTTAAAATCAGAACAAATCTTTTGTAATAAACCCAGATTGGAAAAGCATTCAATGTGTCAACCTTGTATAAATACGATACATCGTGAAAAATTTGTTGTATGTTACAGATCGAGGTAAAATTCTCTCCACCCCCCGTTTACCAAAGCCACAGGAGAAGATTTCCCGGACCGCCACATCAGAAAGTTCGAGAACCGCTTCACTAGACAATAATTGACTATATTCGTCATACTATGACGAAGCAGTTAGCCTATATCAACGAAGTCGACGGTGCCATCGTGGTGCACAAAACTGTTGCAAATTCTGGTAAGCAATCTTTCCAAAAATTGTACGTTTTGTTCCTCCCAAGTACGGTAGGAACGTGCGTAACTAGATCAATTAAGAAAAAATATCTCTCGATTAATTTTAGTTTGTAATGTTTGCCATTGGGCGAGGAAGCGAAGAAAAATAAAATTCCCATCTCAATTGTGAACAGCAGAAAAAAAAAAGAGCGAAACGTAGCATACAATGGACACAATCATGCAAAATGCTGATCTAATCTAATGATGCCTAATCTAATTTCAAGGATCATTAACTTCTAAAGATCGTCAGGGTTCATCTTTTATTTTCGAAGCTACTAAATACGCGAAAAAGTTTAGCCAGGAAAAACGGTCGAAAAAGCAACAAGACGATATCCGACCCCCTACTCACTGCTGCAAGACGAAAGGGTATTGAAGGAAGCCTAAGGTACGGTTTTGCAGTTTATTATGGAACGAAAGTTTTGTTGGGGTAATATCTGTATCATATCAAAAACCAAAACTGGTAAAAGGGGCCCTCAAGTTCCGAATGGTTCGGCCCTTTAAAGGAGTGATATGTTCAAGTTCAAGTTCTAGTTCTAGCAATGTTCAAGTTTTCATTTAACGTCCAAAGTATTATTCGGTGCGATTAAGTTTTGGTGCGTTGATATCACTCCTTTGAAGGGCTGAACCAATTTCATAGCTGGAAGCCTTCCCGTTATCACGGTATCGATGAGTAATCACCCTATGGAAATTAACATGGGGATGAGTGGACCAGATTTAGCTAGCTAGTTACACATTTTCAACGTTATTGAGGGCATTGAAAGCAGCTTAGCTGGCACTCTTACATGAGTTAATTTTTGTCAGGTGGGTCATTGCTCTTGATTTCAAAACAATTTAAGCTTTTGTACCGCATTATTATTTTTCCCCAAGAACCTGAAATGTGCCCAACTATGCTTCAAGATATAAGACACTGACGCTATATGGCGCCGCGCTACAATAGTTTACAACCTCGACAGTTGAGTTGATGTGATGTTTGTTGTGATGATTGTTGCCTAACTTGGCGCGACACACTAGCGTGTGTCTAGATATTGACAGGAACCGTGGGACAGGGCTTTGTTGTGTTATGCAGACTGGAACTGACCGGGTCATTTGATGTGTAAGTCATTAGCCCCATCCGAAGGCAAATTAAGCAACGTCAATTTGAGAAAAACCCTATATAAACTGCGTGAACTTTTGGAGCCCACAAACAAGCTCATCATTTAAAAAAAAAAAACAATATAATTCAAATAATAAATGTCAAGACTGCAGCTAAGTAGCGACACATTTTCTACTCAAGTTTACGTTACTCAATTTCGTTGGCCGACCTTTAGGTTAAATCTTTCCAAAGAGTTATGAAAACGATCCCGTTGAAAAGACAATGAAGTATGAGAGGTCGGCATTACCCACCATTATTAGAATTTTCCACGCCTCATTACAGACCGAGAACAGCAGGAAGTCCAGGAAGAAACCAAGACGTTCCCCAAGCCGCTACATTAAATAGTGCACCCGACGAAAAGTGTCAGGCTACTATAGCAGCCAAAATAAATCACAAGAAATGCAACATCCGACCTCTAAGGCTCTAATTCATCGTTGTAGCAGGCAAAGGTTGACTAAAAAGCCATGTTTAAGCTTGACTCAAGCTGCTTGTGTAGTCCACAACACTAAACAACCATCTTCGCAAAAGCCAAAGTCATTTAAAAACACGTATTAAACATCACGCACACTAGCTCGGTCGGCCAAGAAACGTGAAGCCATGAACACGTGATCGTCAGTCGGGGGGGGGGGGGGGCCGGCCCGCTCCGAGCTTTTTGCATATTGCTTTCCCATTGGCTGCTGATTTTGATGTCTCCGCTGACGTCACGCAATGAGCTTGTGAGTGACCAACCTTACTATATACTATCTTTCCACCAATCTTGTCGCCAGTCACCAATAGGAAAACACGAACTGCCTTAGCCAAATTAAATTTTCACATAAAGCTAAATGACATCATAATCACAAACAAAATTCATAATAAAGCAGTAAAAAACAATTAAAAAAAAAGCAGCACACAACTGGTGATTAATAAGTTTGTTTAGGTTTCATTTCAAAAATTCATTAGCGACGTGTTAAACCATGTTACAACTCACTCCATAGAGCAAAAAACCCCACCAAATCTTTCTGCACTGCAAAAATCCTGAGGCTGGAATTTTAACGCTATAAGTTCAACCCAATTAAAAGCGGGTTGCCACCGTGTGAGATAATTCAACCTCTAATGCCATCCAATTCCTTCTAGCACTTGCTTGCAGCAAACAAAGGAATGCACAAATAAATTTCTATTAACGCAACAAACAAGCCACGTGACTCCTTAATTACTGATTAAAAATTGGGTACGTCCTCGCGCACCTGGAAGCAAGTTGTAAGATTAACGACATTACTGCCACTAGATGGCGCGACGGTTCGTTCTCGTGCACTTGGAATCGAGCTGTAAAGGTAGGGGTATTACTGCCATTAGAAGGCACCAAGGTAGAATCGAAAGAGTCTGCCTAGGTGCCTTCTAATGGCAGTATTACCCCTACCTTTACAGCTCGATTCCAGGTGCACGAGAACGAACCAATTTTTTATTTGGTAATCAAAGTGGCATGTAACTTGTTTGTTATATTAAAATATAGTTCTTTATGCATTCCTCTGCTTCCTACAAACAAGCACTACAGTAAACTAGATAGCTCTAGATGCTGCGTGAACTTTCGTCTGGCGGCAACCCACCTCTAAGATGAGCACAGTCGGCCAACTAAAGTTTGCAATGACATGCTTATAGTTGTGAATATATCTAAGTAATTTTAACTGCTTTAGATAATTTCTGCTGCATGGCAAGGGCTGCAGAATGGCCGGGTTAAATTTCCGGCCGATGCACCAAATTCAGCGGACTTTGGTGGGTAAAGGGAGTGTCATCAACGAGTCCAGACTACGAATCTGTGAGAATTAAGGGGACACGAGGCATCATAGGTTAGGGATGATTAATTTAATTCGGGTGATTCGGGTTCTAACGAACCAACCGACTTATCTTAACCTAGTCATCCCTATAGACAACGGTGGCTCGTGTCCCGTTAATTATCCCGATCCCCGTCAGTTGTCAGCTCCCCAGTTTTGGGGTTGGACTCCCGTTCGTAGTCTAGGCTCGTTGGTGCTCTCCCTTTCCCTATCAAAGTCCACTGAATTTGGTGCATCGGCCGGAAATTTAACCCGGCTGTTCTGCAACTCATGCCATGCCGCAGGAATTAAGGAAAAATAACTCTTTCTTAATATCGTATAAAATACGTTACCAAGCAGTTTTACAGTTTTGTTTTGCATTTAAGACTGAATAGAGAGACCCAGTTTCGTAATAAACAGATGCAAAAAATAGCGTGTACCTGGACGCGCCTCACCACGCCAAACTGAACCAACGCAATTAAAACGACTAGATATATTATCACAACTACAAGCTTGCCATTTCACACTTAAAGATGGCCGACTACGTTCACCTTAGGGCCCGGCCTGTAAGATTGCTTTGTAAATACAATTCTTCATGTTTCATTAAATCTCACATGGATGCACTTTAGTACTGTCGTTGGTGTTTTTCCGTTATCCCCCAAATATATTCTCTTCACGATCCAGGGGCCTCAAGGGAAACGGGAGAGTTTGGGGTGAAAGCTGATTAACCTGCACCGATCTACTTTGTCCTAAAAGGCTAACGATATTACTGCCATTAGAAGGCGCCACGGTAGAATATAAAGAATCTGTCGTGGCACCATCTGGTGACTGAAGTATTTTGGGTCAAAACACGAATGTTGTTCTTTGGAAAGAAATACTGTAGACTCAAAACAAGTATATTTTTTTAATGTATACTTTTTAGGCTTATTGTCGTTTTACCGACTGCCAGTGCTTACGAAGCAAGCAGTCTGCATTAAAGACTGGCCTTGTGAGGATACACAAAACACTAGTCTGAGAAAGAAAGAAAAGACAACTGCCCCGGCTGGGACTCGAACCCAGGACATCCCGTTTACTCGCCAGTCGGGGCAGTTGTCTTTACTCTCTTTTTCAGACTAGTGACTGCTTGCTTCGTTTACCCTTTACCTTGTGATTTCTTTTTTTATTTGCCAGTGCTTATTTTTAATGTTTAAGTTGTCTAGACCGACCGAATACGGTCAAATTAAAAAAAAATTGTTAAAAAGTGGAATTGTTAAATAACATCAATATTAATTAATGATAATGATTAGGTTATGAAAACTTGTTATTGAGCATTGACTTCAATATTTACCTAGTACGGTAAACCATCCAAGTTCTGATTTCCCGTTTGCCTGGCCTGCAGAAACCGTGATTTTTTTGCTGGATCCTTTGCCTTGTTGGGATGGGTGGGAATGAGTACGCTGATTCTGTAGCGAAACGGGCCCTTTTTGGTCCTCTCGAAAGGGATCTCGGCCTTGGTCCCTCGGATGCCTTTCCAACTCTATGTCCGAAATTGCACGCTTTTTGGAAAGCCTTGTGGGACAGACAAGGCAGCAATGTAGTGGGCTTCTAAAGGCACGGTCCAGGAATGGCAGTTGGCTTGCCGCCGCAGTCGCCATGAAGAGATGGTGTTGGCCTGTTTACGCATTGGTCACACCAAACTTACTCACATTTTCATTCTGAGGGGGAGAGGGGGTATCCCTCCTGAATGTTATTGGTGTCGACGGCCACTTGTGGTCCGACACTTGCTTGTTAATTGTCACCATCTTGATGGTGTTCGAGGCCATTTCCTTCTTTCACGAGACATAGTGCGTCAATTGGCCAATTAGTCAGTCCTCCTGTTCGGGATTTTTAAATTTTTGCAGGAGGTACAGATCTGTAAGATCTGGATTTGGGGTTTGTCACCCATTTCTGTAATGTGTGGCGCAGTAGCAACCCGGACCACTGCACTGTGACTGAGGTTGGCGCTAATGAGCTGGTTGTCGACACACCATTAAGTGTCACCCCCCCCCCCCTCGGTACGGTGTTTATGACCTATTCATTTAGCTAACTGCGACATGTGTATAATTTACATTGAAGGTGGGAGAGATGAATTTATGTAACTGTTGCTAAGTTGTGTTGCATTGTCCGGATTTAGCTCGTAAACAAGCTCATTAAGAGCTTCAGAATATAATTAGGCCGCTAAAAATAATTAAGTGGTTCTCGTGAGCTCACGCGCATGGGTTTTTTTTTCTCAGCACATTACACATTTTTTTATGACAGTGACTAAAAATAAAAAAAAATCCAATCACGCATCAGCACTTTCAACAAACATTTTCTGGAGCCGATGACCACATTTGTTCGTTGCTCCATTCACATAAACGCCCCGAAACAAATTTAAGGGTCGTTAAAAGGCAAGCCACAACTAAAACCTTGGAAATAAAGAATGATTCTTATCAAAATATGTAACTTTTGCACGATCGCCATGTAATTAAAACACAGGTATCGTACTTCACAACAAAATGTAATCTATACTGATTTTGTTTTGTTAGGTAAAAAAAAAAAAAAAATCCATCGCCCGCTTCTGAAAAATCACGAATAAAACGTAAAAAAAAAAACACCTCCCGCTCGCGTCAATTTTTTTAGTACCACTTAAATAATTTTTAGCGGCCTTATAATAAATTATTATTATTATTAAAAAAAAACGAGTTTTCCCCATGACTTCTGAAGTCACATTGTTATCCGTTTCCTTACGACCGGGTATAGTCGGTGCCATCTTTAAACTGTAGTCTATGTCCATTCACAGCATGACTACACCCTCTCTACTAAGAAGGTAGACAAAGGAGTGACAGTCAGGCAGAAAGGATGGGACAAAGACAGATTTTTCACAAGAAAAAAAGTTGATTCATAATGCATCGTGTCAAGATTTTTTTCACTCAAAATACTCTTCCCTAGTTCCCGTTCCTTTTTCAAAATCCTCTTTAGTAGTTCGAGCTCGTAAAGAAAACATGACCGAAATGCTTTGTATTTTTTTCTGAAGTTTTAAAATCGTTGAAAGGGGATTTCTTTGAGACACCTTTTTTTTATTTTTTCTTATCGGTTATGGATTTTTCAGACGTGCTGCGCGTCTTAATTTTTTTCCCCTTCATTCAATAAACGGGCACGAACTCAAAACAAAAGTCTTAAAACGCGAATCCGTTTGTTTGGATGGCAGCAACTCGAAACTAGTCAAAAGAGTAAAAAAAAAAAATACCACCGAATAAGTCCAAACCACGTAAGAGTTTTCCCCAAATCTTGATCGTGTACCGACGGAATTTTTATTTCACGGTGTTTGTTTGTTTGTTTGTTTTACAGCAGAGCAATTTGCCCCAAACCACACAATGGTACGTTGCGGAACTCTGTTTTTGCGCAGGAAATCGAGCGGAAATGATGCAACACATCTGCCGGAAGACATGACCGGGCTGTCACAAGAATATTGTGCTAATACATATTTGTTAACTTGAGTGTGACGCAGAAGTTGTGAGCTTCCTTGTAAGCTTCAATGCTACGGGTGAAGCCACCGTAGCAAGCTGAAGGGGCAGCAAATGTCTGACGGCTAATGCAATCACAGTGAGCTATTTTCCAACCGTATTATTTGCCGCTGCAGCCAGCACTGCATTTTTAAAGCCCCATGACAGGAAACACCAAATCGCCCGAAAAGTGTCAATCACAGCGGATGTAGAGGGCTTTCGTGAAAAAAGTTGGAAACAAGGAATATTTTTACTTTTATAGAAAATAAGGAATAATAAAGAATTTTTTTTACACAAAAACATAACGAAAAATAAAGACTTATTAACATAAAAAATATGGGTAAATAAGGAATTTTACACAAAAAATTAGGAAAAGTAAGAAATTTTTATTAAAAAAAAAGGAAAAATATGGAAAACTACAAAAAATAAGAACTAAAAGGATGTTTTTACATAAATAATTGGGAATTTTTTACTTAAAAATAGGAAATATAAGGAAGTTTTTACATAAAAATAAAAAAATAAACTTCGAACGTTTCACATAAAAAATAAGGAAAATACGGACATTTGGGAGAAAACAGTTAAAAAAAAAACTAATTTTAAACTAAATTAGTAATTTTTTTTTGTGAAGCTAGAAGTAAACAACATAACAATTTTTAGTCTACCGTGATAAATAATTTCCCTGCCAGTTTGCCCTAATTTGAATAAAATTTAGACAAAGGCAAATGAAATAAATTTTCACCAAAATTTGCGTCGAAGCGAAGTTATCGATTATAAAATCTTAAAGGATAAAAAAAATATGTGACCAACTGCAGGTCCTATCGTATTTTTTTTTTTTTTTTTGCAGCTTGTAATGTAATAATTAACTTGAACAAACAGTAGCGTGCCCAGACGTCCGAGAAGGCAGGGGCAAGTTCTAGCAAAAGGACTCGCTGTGGTCCTTTTTTTCAAAGGACCCCTTTTTTTTTTGTACGTCAGTCTCTTTTTTGCCCCACTTTTTAGCTTGTCATTGTCTTTTTTACCATTTTATGTCCCTTTCTAATCCTCTCCTGCCCTTCTTTTTGCCCTCTTTGGGTCTCTAGGCACTGCCTTTGGCTGTAGCACCAGTATTTATCAGTTCGGATAACCAAAATAGAGTATATTTATTTTCCGAAAAAGGTAAAATAGAGGCTAATTAGGCTAATGACCGGTCTGGCAGTACGAAACTTATGCCACACGGGCCATGGCTGTTTGCTGTGACGTGCATATCACGTGACTGGGTTAGTCCAATCAGACGGCCAAACAGCCGTTGTTCTCGTTCGTCATTGGCTAACTCATGGTGACGTTACAGCAAACAGCCATTGCGCATGGTTTAGCTGCTTCAGTCTGTGGTTGTGTCTATCTGTTGGTCTGTATGTCACCATGATAACTTTTTTAAACTTCTGTGCGGCCGAAACTGCTGAGAAGACTATTGCAACGACTTTGTTCGTCCGTCGGTCGGTTTTTTCCAGCTCCAGAACGGTAAAGACAGAGACAAACGGGTTAATTAACCTTTAGAAACATTTCCAAAAATTAGCTAAAAAAAAAACACAGAAAATTAAAACATTGTTGCTTCCTTATAGCTAAAAGGCTTTCTCGACGTAACTCAACGAAATAATAACATTTGATTGTGTAGTGGCTCATCCTGCCTCAGCTCCTACCAAAGTCAATATTGGACGACCTGATGCTGGGACTGATGACCCAGCATCTTGATTCCCTTGAGCTGAGCTTGGATGACGATCTTAAGTGTGCCCTGCCTCTATTATTAAACTCACTCACTGTATTGTTATGTATTCTGAAATCACATCAATTGTTAAGCATGTGCATTGCCTAGCCAACGTATTATTAATTTAGGTAATACAATAATATTACATTCCAAGCCCCCATTCCACTCCAATCTTCTGTAAGTAATCTTTGGTTTCTTAATTAGAAATTTATTGTCTTTCCTCCTTAATTTCCCCAGTCCTCCACACTTCAGTCATCATGTCCCTTTTATTCATTTGTATTTATTCATCACATTTACAATTATTAAGAACTTGTTAAAATCTTACATTGAAACATCAAATATTGAACCCAACCAAATGTCTTCTTAATTATTGAGTTTCGTACATTGAACCATCCCCACACTTTAGTATTATCACGTTAGGGTCGCCCACTCCCCTAAAACCTCTACAATTGTCGCATTTAAACACTGCAGGAAAACACGCAACCGTAAAAACAAAAGGATTTCGTTAACGACACACACTAGCTTCATTTAAAATGACTAAATACAGATGCAAACCTATTTACGTTGCCTTTTGGACTTATATGTCAGACTGCCTGTGCGGGGAATCGAATCCAGGACCTTTGAACCAAAGGCCGAGGTCCAGTCTGGCTCAGCGGTAGGACCTCGGCCTTTGGTTGAAAGGTCCTGGGTTCGATTCCCCGCTCAGGCAGTCTGACATATAAGTCCAGAAGGTCAATAGGTTTGCATCTGTATTTAGTTATTTCTTGTGAGCCTTTGGCTTTCCCGTCATTAATTCATTTAAAATAGTTTCGATATCGTTTTGCATGGATGAATAGGCCTACTCTCTTTTTTCTCCAAACCAAATTCTCCCAGTTAACTGTTACTTACGAAATTAAAACGGCAGGCCAAAAAAAATTCGTCCTAAAAGCTAAAAACTATAGGCTTTAATTGACGTTGCCATAGTAACGTCAGCAAGCGTACTCTGTAACCCAACTCTCTATTTAGCTGCTGCTTACGAAATTAAAACGGCAAGTAAAAATTAGGCCTAAAATCTATAATTAGGAATAAAAGCTAACATATTTTTAACCGGCAATTGTGATAGTTGCTACTTTTAGATTATATAATAGAGACTAGGAAGTGCTGTTCCAGTAGATGATGGAGGTGTGCGCCTCAACATTTTCGAAAGCGGTGGAAGTGTACAGAAGTGTGCCGCTGGTTTTTTAACCCGATGCTTCTGTCACTCCAAATTTTTCTCATGCGCTCGATGCCTTGTTCATAGATCAATAAAATTGGGTTTTAGGGTTTCGGGGCTCTTGATTTTGTAACATGAAAGTTAATCAGGCCTCCAGAGTCTTTCATCACGTCCAATCAATACTCATGGAACTTAATCCGGGATTAACGTAAAGATAAAAAACTTGGCACACACACACACACACACAAAAAATACTTGAAAACATGTGCATCACGTTATGGTTGTGTATACCATTCATAGACAAATTCAACCTATGGGTATTAAATGCCAACTCCTTCTTGCCTCCTGACTGCCTTGCGGTCCGCTTTGCTATCGCCTCACGGACTTGACGTGTAAGGCCGGGTGCAAAGGGACCACAAAATACGCCACATCCGCAGGCTAGACGCCAAGGGAACAAGCCAGTTATTTTGATCATGCTGTTTTTTAATCGATCTCGGAATCAACAATACATACCCTCGGGCTGCGGTCATGGCAGTATTGTTGCTTCTCGACCGCTTCAAATACGTAGAGCTTGTCAAGGGGGGGGGGGGATTGAGGCTTAATGGCACGTCGACAACTTGGTCATTAGTACCAACCTCAGTCACAGTGCAGTGGTCCGGGTTGCCACTGCACCACACATTACAGAGATGTTATTCAAACCCCTAATCTAAATCTTGTCATACATCTGTACCTCCTGCAAAAATTGAAAAACACCGGACAGGAGGACAGACTTATCACCCAATTGACGCGCAATGTCATGCGGAAGATGGAAACGACGACGAACACCATCAAGATGGTGATAATCAACAAGGAAGTGCCGGACCGTAAGTGGCCGTCGACACCAAGAACATTCAGGAGGGTCAACTCCCCGCAAAAGGAAACAGTGAGTAAGTCGAGTGTAACCAACGCACAAACGGGCCAACACAACCTCCTCACCTTGTCAAGGTTAATTGTTGCAGTAAGAGGTCAATAAGTATTATCCCTCTCATCGTCGTGGGGCAGATAACGCCGTTGGTTCATGCTCTTCCCCCCAAAACAACAGACTATTACAGATCCTGGTCAAAGAGCCTGGGTTTTCTGCTTGAAATCCCCTAGCTCAATTGTCTCTCCCATCATCGTGGGGCAGACAAACCAGTTTCGGTTCTTGCTCCCTAAAGATTTAGATTTAGAGTTATTGAGCAAATAGTGGTCTACAAAACCATCCGCTCACACCTACTTACTTAATCTACTATACACACGAAACATTGACGACGCAAATACACCATCTTACACCGGGCAACCAAAACCAAACACAACAACAATCAGTGCCTTCCTAAACCACCGAACAGAGCGAACAGAACGCACCACTGTTAGAGACAGTTTGGCTCCAAACTTGACGTCGCGCGTGCGCAGTGATGTTGCGTCAGCCGTTCAGTACCTTCCTAAACTACAATACAGCTCAACAAGCTCAGCAGCTCAACAAGCTCAACAAGCTCAGTATTCGATACGTCATGCCTTAACCGCGACCTGACCAGGATTGGCTCATAGATGTGACCAGGCGAGAGCAATGCCAAATTGCCAACCGTATCAGGGAGGTGGTTTGCTGGGGTGGAGTTTTGAGCATGAGCGACGTAACAGTTTTGACAAAACAGATTCATCGCTGACGATGTTGACGCCAATCAAGCCGCATCAACACGGATATTATCAGGGAATGAGCCAAACTGTCACCAACAGTGGTGCGTTTGGTACGCTCTGTTTGGCCGTTTAGGAAAGTACCGAATAACTATTACTTGTTGACCCTTTGACACTGTTCCACTGGGAGAGGCAGATTGATGCCAAGCTTCCTGCATTCAAGGTCCATTGTGATAAAGCTACGGATGAAGCTACGGATCACAGCTACGGATGAAAGATATCTCTACACTTTCTTCAATACTACCAACCCGGTCAGGGGACGTCCTTTACAAAGTGCTACCTACATCTTCCCCACAAATTAAATCTATCGTGTTTAAAGCTATATGCTAAATTTCAAACTTCAGCACCGTGGGGAACATTTTTTTTGTGCGTGCTCGCCCATTAACCATTCGGCAACACTGTCTCGGGAACATCTAGCAAACTGGGATCCATGTAACATGTCCATTGATCAGCTTTTCCCTCGGAAATTCCATTCTACATCCCACAACCACCCTGCCACTCCTTTCTCATGTTGTTTCCGGCCTTTTTAGTTTTTTTAGTCTCGAACCCGCATGTCGGGCAGCAAGGCGTGGGCTTGTCCGCCGTGCCCCCTAATTTCCGATGCCAAACACCATGTTCGCAACAACGGCACGCGGCTTTATCGAAAGCCACACAATTGATGATCCCTTGCAGTGTCTGGCAATCTGAGGCCCATTGCCCTTCACGACCGGTTGCTGGTTCCGCGTGGTGCAATCACATCCTGCTATCCCGCACCCAGATGCGGGTTCCGCGGGTGTTGCACAATATTGCACAACGTTGCGTCATGTGGCAACTACTTCTCGATCTTGCATACATTTGAGCAGAAGCGATGTGCAGTGGTCACGCGTGGCCGTATATAATGGCCTACCCGCCGCATGTGAATCATTTCTTCGACCAGAAGCGGGCAAACAGGATGATGGCTGCAGAGGCGCCGATGGACGACTTTCCCAGCTACGCCGTAGTAGAGAAGTCTAGGGCCGGCAAGAATCGGAGGCAACTTCATCGGGTTTGGACGGAAGAGCTGAGCGAGTACCAGGA
>JAHWFP010052883.1:43985-63097 GCA_023313725.1 Lithobius niger | reverse complement strand
TCTCCACGCTTCTTCAGAGTTCCCCACGCTTCTCCAGAGTTCTCCATGCTTCTCCAGAGTTCTCCACGCTTCTCCAGAGTTCTCCACGCTTCTCCAGAGTTGTCCACGCTACTCCAGAGTTCTCCACCCTACTCCAGAGTTCTCCACCCTACTCCAGAGTTCTCCACCCTACTCCAGAAATCTCCACAATACTAGCTGTCTAGATGAGCATCATGTGTCAAACGGAATAATTCTGGAAACAAGATGTGACGAGGCGAACACATTCCTGAAGATTAATAAATACGTCGATAAAGGTACTAAAGGTTTAACACAGTATCAAGTTGAAATTCTATATACCCACCTGACCGGTATACTTCAGTCTGTCAGTTAAATTGCGCAACGAGTTATGTTTATTTTAGATCTGGCTTTGATCCAGCTGCTTGTAAACATCGTGAAATAAAATGGTGTGTCTATTTACTTTCGTCTGTTCGTTATTTACTTACGCTAGCGGTGAGCCACGGATGACGTCATCGATCGCAAATGACGTCACGAGGCAATTTTTGCACATTGTGTCTCTCTCTACGATATAGCCTTTTGTTTCCTATCAGTGTTGTTTGAAAACTGTATCACACGTGATACGGTGTTCAAACAACCAAAAAGCTAGATCAGGTTTTTTTTGTTTTTTGTTGTTGTTGTTGTGTGTGAGTTGGACCACTTTTTTGGTTAGCCGAAAAAGACCTATCTGATTGTAAGTAAACCAACAAAGGAATGAAAAGTAGTGGGCAAACCGGAGATTCCTGGAGAAAACCACTCTCGTGACTGGAAAGTTTCAGAATAAAAAAAGGAAGTTACAGTCACAAGGCAAAGTTAAGCCGAAAAGTAATAGTAAAGTATTTTGCAAATGAATATGTTTTTGAAAAGTTGTAATAAAAAACGTTAAAGTTTGAATATAAGTCTACCGTAACATACGTTAACCATTTTAATACCATTCCCTAGCTTACTATCATAATGTATTGTAAGAATACAGTATGATAGTAAAAGAAGCCTATAAAAAAATGTGTTCCCACCCTAGTCTTTCAACCAATATTTATTTCTTTAAAATAATTAGCGTATGTTGTCTACCATAAAAAGCAGTTGAATACAACGTTCGTTTACTTCATCCCTCGGAAACAGTAAAGGCGAATAGTAATCAACTACGATTTATGGTGTGTTTCTTCCCCTTCCTTTTTTTTGGGGGGGGGGGGGAGAATTCTTGTTCTCCATTGTTATCGGTGGGTCGTCGGTCGGCGTCCGTTGGTGTTACTATGAACAAAAAAAAGACGTAGTCCTACTTACTCACCGTCGTAAGGGGGGCACATAAAATACAAAATAATGTAGCATTAATAAACTAATTTCGTACTGACTCCAAGCCGTTCATTGAAACGGACACGTTAGGGGCCAGGACCTGACGAGCACCGGTCGAGAATCGGATCCTATCCCATGCGCCCGAAAGGTCCTTGTCCGTGAACGGTATTGGCAAGGGAAACAAAGGAGGTGTCTCTTGTCGGACGGCTGGTCGTGGCGGAGGTGTTAAAACGTCCACAGTAAAGATGTTGTTGTTGGAACACCACCACCGTCCGCCACGTATTCCAACGCGCGCCGACATACGACGTAGACCATTCCGCCTTGGAAGAGTCCAGCGGCCGCCGCGAGAACCAAGCTAACTGTTAGCTGCCACATTGTGAGTCTGAATGAGGCTCAAACCCAAACGGATCCGATAGAAGGGATGCTAATGGCGCGAAAGGCTAGTTATAGGGTCAGTAACGGATCAGACTCAAAAGCCGCTCGTGAATATGTCTCTTATGAATGTGTCAATTCAGACGGAAGTTGGTGCAGAGTACGTTTACGTAATGCTAAAAGGAAATCACCATTAAGAACTAACCTCATGACCCTCGTTGCAAATGGGGCACAGCCTGCAACGAGAGCATACGTCACATCCTGCACCGACCCACCCACCCTTCCCTCCATTAATCCGTCACCTGGCCCGTTTATTGCACTTGAAAAGAATGAAACACAAATATAGTTCGTTATCTTAATTTTGTAACTGATTGACAAATAAAGGAAGAAAAACGAAAATACATACGTTGAGGCAGATGAAATGAACCATTTCTACGAACACTAGTTTTACGTGAATGGGCCCCTAAGAAAGACATGTAGAAGTTAGCTAAACTAAGATAAAAGAAGCGAATGTAAATACTAAAACACGAAATAACGTATTACACGTAATATGTGTTTGTAATCAAGTCCATCCTCAGTAATCCGGATGCCTGGATCACCGTCCTATATAGAAACGACACTTGTTAAAACTAAAAAACGAACAAAGCAAATGACGAATCGAATAGTGGGTGTGAAAAAAAAAAGGAAGACAAACGTACGGTCACCCTCTTAATAATGTCGCGTACGGTTAGGATGCACGGACGAGTCATGTTGGCAACGCGAAAACCAACACCACGGTATATAAACGATATTGCGGTGATTATGTCATCACCATGCTCCAAAGATATTCAATTGAAATGATTACTCATCAAGTTGTGTGTCAATGATGTAGACACCAGAGGTATTTGTGAAAGTCGCAATTCTATGGAATGTGTTTAATCAGTCTATACGGTCATTACCACGCTGTTCATTTCTAGAGACTAGTATTCAATTGAAATGATGACACAGCTGAGGTACAGCCACGAGAAAGTCGTGTCTCAATGGAAGGTGTTTAATCTACCGAGATGGTAATCCATCACCGTGAAAAGGATACCTGTCAAAATTGATACGTAATGCTTAACGTTGCAGTTCTTTAAGTGCAAGTAAACAGTACCGTACCAAAGTGAAGCGTCATGTATGTACTTCAAAGGCGTACAGTAAGCCACTGAATAAAGCAATAATTAAACTGGTATTCAGAAAAACCGTTGAGTCATGTATGTAAGGCCTTACAAAAGAAAAAGGTGTACGGATGCCAAGAAAATTGGTATAAAAACGACTAGTTCCAATCCAAAAATCGTACTCAAACGCGCTACGAGCTTCGTACGGTTCACTCTTGGTAAGTCAGACCTACAGCCACTTTATTTTTCGTAACTTTGCACTGTTTCATATCAGTAGGTAACGTTTACATTAGGTTTCTTTTTTTTTTTTACTCTCTTGTAGGCAGGTTGTTATTATTAGTAAATATTATTATTGTTCTTATTAGTATCGTTATCGTCACCATGGAGATTGAGCTAGGGAATAATATAACAGTGGACGTATTCAAAGTAAATGAGTACATTAAAATAAGATTTCAGAAATCTGACGACGAAGGGATGTTGAGTTCGCACGGCATGACATTCAACATTCAGGAATGGCTCAGTTTCGAACATAAACTGCCTCAGTGGGTTGTACACTTCTATTACAATACACCCCGTCTACTATTCGTAGGACCCACTTTAATTATTTCATACTTTGATAATTATAACGACAAGTATATAGCAATGTCAAATCACGCTTTGGAAACCATTAAATTGTACGAGGCAGAAGTCCGTGCTCTCAACATTGCTCGTGGAAAGATTGAGGAGCGTCGTCAAATGCTATTGCATGGAGCGCTGGAGTATCACTTATAGTCCCTTTTTTTTCTCTCTTTTCACTCCTCAGGAACGACTGACACCGACAGTCATTATTATTATTAATACGATATATCATCATTATTATTATTATTATTAAATTCAAAAGAATGTCGTCTACCTTGCAAACCCAATACCCTCTTAAACCCGAAATGTCCGTTGATTTGGGCAACTGCATTTTTCTAACCTGCAGTAAATTCAACGACGTGATCAGGGTCCACGTTAGAAGATATATCGAAAATCCAATAACCTTTACACCTACGGGGCACGGGGTCTGTTTTAGCATGGACGAATGGACAAAAATGGTACCATTATTCGAGAGGTGGCCCTTTCCGGTACCTGTCAGGCTCAGATTCTATACACAAGACCCAAATTTGGCATATCATACTTCACCATTGACAATGCGAAGGTCCTGAGCATCGTCACCCAGGATAAACAGACGATGAACCTATCGATCGACCAATTTAAAACGATCAAGGCATCGGTCGGACAAATAAAAACATGGACCCACGAGCTCGACGTATTAAGCCAGGATAGTCAAGTGTATTAACCTAATACATTGAAGAAGTAGCAACTGTTAACGAACAATGACGTTCACCTGAACTGATATTCCCTACACACGCTAGCGATTGCTACTAATAATGATATTAACAACAATAATAATAATAATAATAGTATTTTATCAATAATAATAACCGGATGATGTCTCAAGGAACGTCATTCTCCTTTACAGACGTGACGATGACGGACGTGTCAGAAAACGATCCTACTCAGTCAAAGGGTACGAAGAGACGCAAGACGACACCTTTTGGGAGCTATGTAACATACAGCGCACAACTACTCTTATCACCTACGGACAAATCCGTATGGTTCACTATTGTAGACGCCTTGACCTCGGAGCTCCAGTTGAAAAGTTACAGCATCGGTAATTTCGGAAATGAAACAATTAATTTTTACCTGCGGTTTCATGTCCCCGTGAATCAAGACGTCATCGTGGGGATACTAAGAACAATCTCAGCCACTGCATTATTCGGAGTTACCCCATTATGGAGCAAAACGGCCAGAAAAAACTGTTTGGTAGACCTATTCAAAATTGATAGTTTACCCTGCGTGAAGCTGTCTGAGGAAGACGAGTCCATGTTACCGTTTAAATTATTGTTACCTTTGTGGTTAGAGAAGCACAAGGACAGGGTTTATAGTCTGGACGATCCATTTATTCTAAGACACGCGCAATATTATCCTTATATTGCCGCTCGCGTGATTAATTCACCGTACTTTAACAATCATACAGTTTGAGTCATGTAATACTGTAGCACAAAAAAAAAAGAAACAACATTAAACAACATGAAGTGAAGATCTTGGTTTGTGTTTATTATCGTATAAGTTCCTTTAGATAAGTCACAATACCTACATATAGTGTACAAGTATCGCATAAAGGATGTTGGGATGACGAATGCTTCTTTTTTTTTTGTTCTGTTTATTCTGTAAAAAAAATAGGTATAGTTTTGTCAGGAGTGGTATAAAAGAGGCGTACATGGCGTTCGCTCAATTCATTCATTCATGGACGCTCGGCTTCATCATCCCAGCAACCTTTTCTGCGTTGGGCCTTCATTTAGTGGGAAGAGCACTGCTATCATAAACTTAATTTTGAAATCTCAAGACGTTTTTAATCCACCTCCAAAATCCTTTTGCTATTGTTACGGAGAGTATCAGTCTCTTTTCGATACTTTAAGAGATGCCAGTTCAATACCCGTACAATTTCACTCCACTTTTAACAGAGAGATTTACGACAGTATACCGCGTGACGCAGTTTTAATTCTTGACGACCTCGTATATTCATTACCCACCGATTTACTTCACGACGTGGTTTTGAGGGGTAGTCATCACAGAAGCATTACCGTGATTATCGTCGTACATAACTTATTTTCAAAGACTTCACGTACTGTCTCGCTAAATAAGCATTCGTTTCTGCTGTTTAAATCGAGTTGTGATATTGGGCAGTGAAAGTTTTAGCCAACCAATTGGGAGTGTTTAAAGATTTCCTGTTACCTGTTTACAAAGAAGCGACCAAGGAATTGGGTGACTTTCTCCTAATAGATATTCATCCTCTAACGCCGGAAGCGATAAGATTTCGTTCTAATATTTTTAAGTTACCTATAATGGTGTACCAACCAAAATGAAGGCTAGTAAAATACTAGACTTTGTTCCTTTGCTAGAAGTGTTAAATTCAACGAAAACCTCCAAACACGTTAAGTCGATTTTGCTACAGTGCCCCGAAATAAGAGAAGTGTTGTGCTTAGCATCATTAAATTTATTAAACGGCCGTGTACCTTTAACGTCCATTCAAAGAAAGACACTAAAAAAATATAAGAAGGTACTTTTGAAATTAGCATCTAAAAGCTGCTCAAACAAAGACAAACATAAACACTTGTCCAAGAATCAAACGAGATGTTTCTTAGGTGCCCTCTTGGGAACCGTTTTAGGCCTACTGGGTGGACTAATAGCCAAATAGAGATGTATAAACGAATGCAACTAATGCCTTTGGACGTAGCGCCGACCAGGGACGACAGGTCCGTCCCACACCCCAGGTCCGCGTTTACCCAACCCCTAAATAAACTGGACGATACCATGAGGAGTATCCTAGGGGACCAGTTCCTCTCGGAATACGACAAATCCAAGCTATATACACAAGCCCTTCAAAGATATTTGGACATCGACAAAAAGTACGAAGACGACGCGTTGAAAGTAACATTTGCTACCCCCAGTTTGCTGTTTCCCCGGCTGGCTCAGCCGGGCTCAGCGGAGCTGCCGACGAATTACGGGCAAACTTGAAAGCATTACCTAAAGTTTACAGGGGGAGGGTCGAACGCATGTTAAACAGCGGCAACATCGATTACGACCCGTTCGGACAGTTGGTGCACAAGGGTAAAGTGATAAATGGATCGAATGTCGTAGATTTGCTTCACGGTGCAATCACCAATAACAAAGCTGTAAGAAAAAAGGCTTACTCTATTCCCGGATGGCGATTTATAAAGCAATATGTACCTTTCAAAACTTATTTGCGTCGTTCCGACGTATATAAGCCCTCCCCATTTAGATCCACTCCTTTCGGCGTGTGGAACGTCAAGCAAGCGTCGGAAACGTCGGCGGTGGACGATCTACCTTTAATCGATTTTGACGAAGACCTGCCTTCTACGGATAAAAAAAAAAGAAGATGATGAAACTTTAGATTGGAGTAATGACTACCACTGATAGGATTCTGAGGTCCGTTTACTACGACCCGAGCGACGAAGGGAGTTTGGGAGGGGTCAACCGACTGTACAGATCGGTCAGGGCAAAAGGGCACGGGGTCACGTTGTGAGCTATCAAAAACTGGCTGAAAGGAGAATCTAGTTACACCCTATTTAGACCTATTAAACGTAAATTCGAACGTGACAGGGTTAGGGTGGGTGGTCCGGATAAAATATGGGGGATGGATCTCGCGGATGTCAGTAACTCGGCTCGTGAAAATGATAATGTAAATTTTTTATTGATTGTGATAGACATATTCACCAAAGAGTTGTTTGTTATGCCGCTGAAAAATAAAGACGCAGGGACCGTCGGTAGAGCTTTAACCGAATTATTTAACAGGGGGCATGTACCCTTGGCCGCATGGATCGACAAAGGAGGTGAATTCCTGGGTATACGCGTAAGTGATGTATTTAAAAGGTACAACGTGCACCATTACGTCACTCAAAACGAAGACTTAAAATGTACAATAGCCGAACGTGTCATCAGAACGGTACGGGGACGAATAAGCCGTTTTCTGCATGTAAACAACACTAAACGTTACCTGGACTCTTTACAAGATATAGTAAGTGCCTATAATCGATTTTATCACAGGTCCATAAAGATGGCGCCCGTAGATGTAAACGAGAGCAATAAAGGAGAGGTGTTTGTCAATTCGTACGGTGATGGGGGGGGGGATTGAGGCTTAATGGCGCGTCGACAACTTGGTCATTAGCGCCAACCTCAGTCACAGTGCAGTGGTCCGGGTTGCGTACGGTGATGGCTACAGGGTGGGAGACGTTAGGATGGGGTTACATAGTAGGGTGTTTGGTAAGGGCTACACCCCGAATTGGTCCGAAGAAATCATTTACATTAAAAGTAAAAACCGTAAAGGCGAGATCCCCACGTACGTCGTTAGGGATTACAACAATAACCCTATTTTAGGCACTTGGTACTAAGAAGAGCTTCAGTCGGTTAGAGAACCCGAGGTATATAAGGTTGAACGCGTCCTTAAAACTAGGAAATGAGGTGGGCGCACAGAATATTTCGTTAAATGGTTAGGCTACTCTAACGACTTTAACTCTTGGACTAGTGATATAGCTGACATTTAAATTAAGAAGATATCTGATACTGGATTCTATCTGTGCCTGCCTTCGAACGGGTCTATGAGTTTATATCCTAATAATACTTTACAAAAGTATACCGTTCAATTAGCCGAACCTATTCACCTAGATGGTCAATACGAAGTGGCCTTGAGTCAAACAGTTTTAACGTTACTTACAACAGTTTTATACTAACCGTTGACGACTCTGCCAAATTAATAAACCAAGACGTGAACGGGATTCCTGTTAAGTTGAGTTGTATAGTACTTGGGACTCATTACGGTACGTTGATTGATCTGGCTGACGATATTAACGCCGAAATTAGAAAGATTAAACTCAATTTGGGGCTTTTCGTATTCGAGGCTTACGGACCAATCACCCCTAGCCTACATTTCGATACTCGTTACAAAACGTATCGCGTTAAGCACTTAGTGTCTAAATTACCCAGAGGTAATATTTACCTGATTTTGTCACCTAGTTTAGCCGATAAATTCGGGTTTAAACCAGAGATATTTGAAGGCATTCCTACTGTTTAGAGACTAGCGGTGACGTGCGCGAGTTTGAGAGTAGGCCTACCCGCTCCTTGTAGGTTTAGTAAGTAAGTAAGTAAGTAAGTAAAGTGTTTATTTCCAAGAAAGGGAAAATGGAACCAAAAAGGGTCTAGCAAAGACCACTAACATTTGGCCAAAAATTTAAAAACACACAAACGACACAACAAATGCTATTGTACAATACCCCGAGAAAGCAGTACATATTTTCATGTTTTGACCTCCAAAATAGTATTGTAATAATAGCATAAGTCTGTTGCAAATGCAACCTGGAATGGCAAGGACCTAGTTGCCACTGACTGCCATCCGATGTTAAAACTAAAAATTTAAAATTACAAAAGTAAGAATTTACAAGTTTGAAACGAAGACGATGGCTCGGCGGCAGAGGAAGGGTTGATGGTATGGGTTAGGGTCACGAATGCCTTACCACCATGGTTAGACCTACCAGGGACACAGTGGTCCCCGATGGCATCGCCAAACGTGTGGGACTAGTGGGGGGAAAAGCCGGGTGAAACTGTCAACGTTTCTAAAAAATATAATAATAAAATAATGAAAATAAAATAACCGTAGGTTAAAGCTTGGCTAAAGCCAATTGTCAATCTTAAAACAGATAATAAAATAAAGTGAAGTAAAAAGAACAATAAGAATTAAAATCTACGAAGATATTTATTAAGGTTACACTCTTCCAACTTTCGACGGAAGGATGGCAACGAAACTGCAGAGACAACAGCAGCCGGGAGCGCATTCCAACAATTCAAAACCCGGTGAGAGAAAAACTGGGCACGGCAATTCAAGTTAGCTTTATGGACAGTAAGCTTGTATGGGTGACCCCTAGTGCGTTCGGAATGGCCTAAATTGAAGAGATTTGAAAAATCACCCCAAACCTGCCCGTGCAAGATGCCATACGTCAGGCAGAGATCTGCTTTCAATCGCCTAAGCTCAAGAGAGTCAAGACCCAAGCGGGTGAGACGGGCAGCATAATCCAAAGATTTTAAACCAGGGATGGCCTTAGTAAAACTACGTTGGACTGATTCAATCCAATCTATATCCCGCACCAAATAGGGTGACCAAACAGGAGATGCAAATTCAAGAATAGGGCGTACAAAGACCTTAAATGCCCAAAGGAGAGTGGAGCGATGCCCAGAGCGAAATGATTTACGGATGGCAGCAGCCCGTTGCCTAGCTTTTTTTACAATATGATTACAGTGAGTTGAGAATTTGAGGTCACTCGTAATCCAGACCCCAAGGTCTTTGACACAGTTGGAGGTTGGAATCGTGTCATCGTTGAGGGTGTAATGGAACAGCTGATTGGAAGACCCAAAATGAAGAGTCTCCGATTTATCTGGGGCAATAGGGAGTTGCCAGTCCTCCGACCAACCATGCAACTCGTCAAGGGCAGCCTGCAAACAGTCCGCAGTGACCTGGTCGAAAACCTGGTTATGAAGTTTAACATCGTCAGCGAATTTATTTAAGGGCACATCAACTGTGGATATTAGTAGATCACTGACGTACAACACGAACATGAGTGGGCCGAGTACAGAGCCTTGTGGAATGCCACTAAGCACATATGTTGCCTCAGAAGTTGACTTCCCCACAACAACACGCTGTGTACGCCCAAGGAGAAAGCACGCTAGCCAACACCAAATGCCTCCCCGGAAGCCCAAACAATCAAGCTTCGCCAACAGCCTAGTGAGGGAGACGGATTCAAAGGCCTTCGCAAAATCAATAAATACCAAATCGACAGGCACACCAGCATCGATGGAATCAGTGATAGAGTCCAGCACTAGCAGCTGCTGGATGGTGGTGGAACGACCAGGGAGAAATCCGTACTGATCAAAAAGGGTCGAATTTGAAAGGGAAATAAATTTTAACATTTCGGAGCGAATCAACCTCTCCAGAACTTTGCAAAGAACGCAAGTAAGTGCTATGGGACGATAATTTTTGGGATCAGAGGCATTCCCTTTTTTAAAAACTGGCACAACTAATGCCTCCTTCCAAAAGGGTGGCAAGCATCCCTCCCTTAAAGACAAGTTAAAGATCCACGATACCGGAACACAGATTTGGTAACGGATTTCTTTTAAAAGAAAAGCAGATAACCCATCGGGACCCACAGCTCGGCTAGGCTTTATGCTGCAGAAAGATGAGAGGACACTATCAGCTGTTACTGAGAAATCAGGAAAAGTAGACGAGACAAAATCCCCCTGCCAAAGAGGCGTAGCAGAATCAGGAGGTACAAAGTTTGCCGCAAAGACATCACCTAAAAGGTCAGCCTTCACCTGATCACAGGTCACAAAATGCTCTCCCTGTTTCAGGGGTGGGACCATGCTTGGCTGCTTGCATAATCTTTTCATATATTTAAACAAGGACGCTGGATTTTTACCAGCAATTAAAGCTTTTTCAAGGGCAATTTCATGCTCACGGACTTTGTTAGCATACTCATTATGAGATTCCAGGTAAGCAACCTTGTTACTGGCAGATGGGTCAAGCTTAAGAGAGTGCCACAATTGTAGTTTTTTCCTCTTTAATTTACGTAGGTAGCAAGGCACCTTAATCCTACAACCAACACCACCCACAGGAACTAAAAAACTGCACTGCGAAATGTAGTTGCGCAAAATACCATAAAAAGCAGAGCACATGTCAACTGTGGAGTTTTTCGTCAACAACAAAGATGACCACTCAGTGCCATCCAACATACCCCTGAGAAGTTTGTAGTCCAGTTTCGTATAATAATTTTTAAATCTTTTGTTATTGGTTACAGCCCCACAATTTGATGTGCTAAGTTTAAACGAGACCATCTGGTGGTCACTACGCCCAAGTGAATCGAGAACCGAAACGTCGTAAATCAGTGGGACAACATCGGAAAAAACCAAATCAAGAATATTTTCTCCCCTAGTTGGTTCCAAAACCAGTTGTTGATAGCCAAGATCAGCAGTACCCTGAAGGAAGGTGCGTCCATTCACCCGGCTAGCCGAAGCAGTCACCCAGTTTATGGAAGACATATTGAAGTCGCCAACAAGCACATTTGCCATATCCTTCTTATGATACCCCCGCAGAGTATCACACATAGCGCTGACCGCCACAGAATCAAATTGATCAGGTAAGTACCCCAAGTGAAATCTGACATTAAAGTCGAGAAGGTCGACAAACAGAAATTCCACCCCCTCATGTCTGTCACCCACAACAAAAGGGAGATGTTCATTAATTGCAACCAGCAGGCCCCCCGCATTGGAGCCCCTGTCCCTACGAACAATACGATAAGGCAAACCATGAACGATCAAGCCATCGGTATGCGCTCCCGAAAGCCAAGACTCCACAGTAAACACCAAATCAAAAGTACCCGTCCCCAACAAGATCCTAAAATCATATAAGTTTGCATAAATACTACGTGCGTTGATAAGTACGCAACGCAGCTCAATCATAGAGTTAAAGGCACGGCGCGTGAATGACACACAATTTGGCATCACAATACTGGGACTAGTTTTGCTACTTAACACTCGAGCAATGCCCATTACACACCCCAGTTTCCCATATAATTTGTATCACCCACTACACGGGAAAGTTCACCGGAAAGCACTTTCTTACCACTCCCAGACAGGTGGACCCCGTCTCTCGCAAAGAAGATGTCTGGCCGCGAAAGCAACTGGTCCCAGACAACAGCAAACTGAACGTTCTTGTGCCGGCACATCTTGTAAAGTTCACTGTTGATACGTGTGATTGCAAGTAGAGGATCGTGCTTTCCACCAATCCTGGGCAGCAAACCAAGGCAAATTATTCTGGCACCCGGCTGCAGTTCGCGGATTTTGTTGATGCAGACTGCAACATGATTTGCAATGAAGACCGGAGTATTTGAGAAGACGTTATTTCCACCAACACAGAGGATGATTTTGGGAAAGTTAACACTGTTACAGAGTACCTCGGGGAGCTTAGAAGACAACTCTTCCACTCGGAGACCTGGCCAAGTCCACGTAGTAGAGTGACCATACATTTTATGCAGACGCAAGGCACGCACATGGGAATCCCCCAAAATGAGGGTCCCAACAGTAGAAATTATGTTTTTATCATTATTATTATTGGCAGCCGGCGAAGAGCACCCAGAGACTCTATCCACAGGAAAAACAGGATGCGCATGAAGATTATCCAAGCTCTCACGGCCCGAGTTTGGCCGATCAACACAGTCTTCACCAAAAAATGGAGGGAAACTACAAAACTCAGATGCCACAGCTTCAGAACTAACAACTGGTGAGAAAACATCAGCAGCGTCACGGAGTGGATGATCGTTGGTTTGCCAAATATTGGGAGCACCAGAACTGTTTAGAGGACCAGGCTTTCTCCGAACCGTAACCCACTTGTCATTCAAGGTAGATGGAAAATATGGCACAGGTAACTGCTCATTTACTTTTGTATTTTTCTTCTTTACTCCGGATTTAAACGAAACCACACCGGCTTTCGTCCTAGAAGTTTGTACAGATTTAGCTGCATTCGAGTTTACAGTTAACACACCATCATCGGAAGTCGGTACGTGGCGTGGAGCTACTTTGTCGATGTGCGACGAAATCAGTTCAATGTCACCTATGCCATTAGTAGTTAGATGGTTACTAACAATGATATTTTTCCCATCCTTGTCGCCAGTCGTATGGATGACTTTCTTGTACCCCGAGCCAAGGCCACCAGCATCGTGCTCCCTGTGGGGCTTACTGAGATTGGAGCAGATGTCAGCCAACATAGATATCTGGTTCAAAAACATACGTTCAATTTGTTTTTCAAGTAAGGCCAGGCTGTTTTTGACAGCACTCTCAACAGAAACCATGAATCGAGATAATTTAGCATCGAGGTTGTATGGGAAATCAGTAGAGACATCATTGTCAGTCTTAGATTGGGACTGGGTATCACTAGGCCCAAGGTTAGCAGGCTTTGAGTAGTTTAATTTGTTTAATGACTGATTTATTTCCTCGAGATCTAAGTCCCGCTCCAGCCTAGCAATGGCAACACGCTGCTTTACCTGTGTCAGCTCATTTTGCATGCACAGCACTGTAGCTTCCAGACTTGCAAGAGCGGACAAATTTGGGCCGGGATCAGTCCGATCCTAAAAACCGAATAGGAGTCCAGAGCACCAGAGAAAGGGTCATCCGACATATCTGATAAGCACAGATTATCAACGGTAGAATCCAGGTGAGTGCTGCCAAGACTGGTGCCACCTGTAGAAACATTCAAAGGAAACTCTTCCAAGTGCGAGTTTTGCATAGGCAAATATGGGGTAGAAGATAACAGGGGTAAAACTTGCACCTTAGACTTTTTGTGTTTCTTGGCTGTTTTACCCAATTTTGCCAAACTGTTTTTGCTGATCTTGAGTGGAGGTACAATAAGAGAATTTTTTAGTTTCGAGCTCCTGAGTCCAGGCCTAGAAATTTGGGGAACTTTGTTGCGCCTTGTGGAAGCCCGACGGGTAGTATCAGCCATACCTGCACAAAATATGTCCACCTGCACTGCAAGACAGAAAGATCTTCTCTGCTAGGCATCTCTACCAGGCATCTAAAACACTACAGCACAAGCCCAAGTGTGGTTCCAGTATATGATTCCGATTGACTGCAGAAGACTATAAACATTCACTATACTCAAAAAGTTTTTCTTTTTCTAATGCAACGTGCAATGTCAATCCTTTCCGCAAAAAGACTTTCCACATTCACCACATTCAAACGGTTTCTTTCCACTGTAACCCAGTCAAAACCGTGCCAAATTTACTGCGAGAGACTTTCCAGACTCGTCACATTCAAGCGGTTTCTTTATACTGGGTACAAGCTTGTGTGTGTTAATTTACAATTGATTGCAGAAGAACGTTCCACACTCGTCACATTCAAGCTGTTTCTGTACACTAGGTACAAGTTTATGCGTGTAAAATTACAAGTGATTGCAGAAGAACTTTCCACACTCGCAATATTTAAACGGGTTCTTTCCACTGTGTGCAAGTTCATGCCGTTAAAATTACAATTGACTGCACAAACGTTCCACGCGCACCACATTCAAACGGTTTTTCTAGTTTCCACTACGGTCGTTTGACGTTAGTCCTCTTTTCTGAGCAAAAGACCTTCCACATTCAACACATTCAAACAGTTTCTTTCCACTGTGAAAAGGTGCATGCTGTGCCAAATCTCAATTGCATGCTGGAGACTTTCCACACTTCCCGCATTCAAACGGTTTCTTTCTACTATGTAGAAGTTCGTGGAGTATTAATTTACAATTGACCGCAAAGTATTACCCACACTCACTGCAATCAATCTCTGTTTACACTGTGAGCAAGGAACTGTGATGTTACTCTTCAATTCTGCATGAAATACTATCCACACTCACCACATTCGAAAGGTTGCTTTCCACTGGCTACGAGTGTTACAAGGATGTCACCTCGAAATTGAGTATTTATAAAATCCACATAAAACAACTCACAGTCAAAAAGATAGTTTTCACGGAAGCACTGGGTCCTTACACACTGGATTTTAACCTAGATGTCGAGCAAGCAATTGTAATTCCAAGCAAAAGATAGCAAATCAGGGAGCGAACATCGCCACCACATCAGTGGATCAGTGGTGGTTTTGATAATCTTCAAAACCACACGAACATTATTATGCCTCAGTTCGTGGGTGACGTTAAAGCACCTTTACTGAGAATTGTCAGCATCGAGGGATCTAAAGGGGAGGACACAAACGCCGTATTTTACAGGCATTATTATCCTTTGTTAGGCACAACATTGCGTAACATTAGTATAGATATTAGAACCGACAGCGGTTCCCCCCTTCCTTTCGGCTCTACGGGTAGAGTGGTTGCCAGTTTACATCTGAGACCTATAAAGGGGCGAGCCTAACACGGTACGTCATCATTACATCATCATGAGGCATTCCTGCCCTTATATGGATTTTTACCGAACCCAGGCTGGTGGTGGCATTCCTGTCTTCTCGGGACAGGTCCACCAAAAAGGTCACGGATGGGGCAGCCTGTTCTCGTCCCTGGGACGCGTAGCCATACCTTTCCTAAAAAGTATAGGTAGCTATTTTGGGAGAAAAGCACTCAGTACGGGCATTGGTATAGGGGGTGACGTACTAGGTGGTATGAACCTCAAAGATTCCGCGAAACAAAGGCTAAAGGAAACTGCTATTGGTATGATGTCTGATTTAGGACAAAAATTGCAGGGTGAGAGAGGAGGGCGCTGCGTAGGACAGTGTGGCTCTGGGATTAAACACAAACGTTTGAGCAGTAAAACGCCCAACAAGAAGAAGAAGAAGAAAAAGATCAAGACCGTTTTAGATTAGAGTCACCTCTATATAAACTTGGTGTTCCTTTCGGTCAGTAGCCATTCACGAGCCGCAGCCATGAGTATCCTAAGCCCTTTTTCCTTCGAGTGTCTTCTTAGCCTATTAGATATATTTTCTGTACAGCCCACTCAACTTAGTATACAGAAAACTAAATATGAACAGTACAGACCCCTGGCACCCGTGTCTGCCAACCAGGTGATGGACTTTACAATTGCTGGAAGTGACTCTTACGTGGACCTCTCTCAATCTTTAATTTATATCAAGTTGAAAGTGCTTCAAGGTAATGGTGAAAGCCTGACGGGTGCGCAGACTCCTAATATAGGTTGTTCAAACTTGTCACTCCACGCTTTGTTCTCTCAAGTAGACGTCTTTTTAAACGGGAAGTAAGCCGGAACCACCAACGATAATTACGGCTTCAAAGCTTACATACAGACCCATCTCAGTTACTCTTCGGAGGTCAAAAAGACGCAATTGCACGTTTCGGGATGGGGAAGCTCCACCGAGAGGAAGGGATGTATAGGTGAGAGCGCCAGCGTAGAATTACTGGGAAGAATACACAACGACATTTGTATGCAGCCGAGGCTGATTTTGAACAATACGAAGATCAAGTTTAGGTTCGTTCCTCAGAAACCTAATTTTTATCTGTTTCTGACCGCCGCCGGTGCTACGGCTAACATCAACCCCATTGTTACCTTCAAAGACGCGTCGTTGTACGTACGAAAGGTGACTCCTTCTCCGAACATTTTAATTGCTCATGCTAAAGTTTTAAGTAGTGGACCGGCCAAGTATCCTTACAGGAAGACCGAACTTCGAACCCATACCTTGATACAGGGAGTTAAAAGCGGACAGATTGATAACCCTTTTCATGGAAACGTTCCCTCTAGAGTGATTGTTTGCATGACGCGCCACACAGCATACAATGGCATTTACGTGAACGACCCATTTTACTTTGACAACTTTGACCTCAGTTCTATAACCCTTTTCCGTCGATGGTGAGATTTATAACGGGAAGCCGCTAACAATGAACTTTAATAACGATTGTTACGTGAACTCTTACATGTCGATGTTCCAAGGCTTAGGTACAGCCTTTGACAACGTGGAAAACGCTATATCGTACTCCGACTACAAGAGTGGACATTGTTTCTTCTGCTACGACCTAACTGACCACAAAAACGCCAACGATCCTTCTCACGTGTCTTTAGCGAAGAATGGTATAGTGAGAACAGAACTGGCATTTGCGAGTATTTTACCCCAAAACGTTACCGTGCTAACCCTGGGAGAACACGAAGCTATTCTCGAGATCGACGAAAGAAGAAACGTGCTGTCAACGGAATGAACACCTCAGAAATCAACGCCATTTTGAGACCTAGGTGCGCCACGTTCCTAGGAACCTTTCCAGCAAATCACGTGCCAAATTTACGTGGTTGGTACGTCGTAAACCTGGACACTTGCGACCAACCCGGAAGCCACTGAGTCGCCTTGGGACCTACAGAATATTTTGATCCCTACGGCTTGCCACCCTTGTCATATTCTATCATAGATTATTTAAATACTAATAGTTCTACTAAATGGTGGCGTAATGTAACTCAGTTTCAAGAATACAACACGAGCGTCTGTGGACATTACTGTATTTATTACATATTGAAGAGATGTAACGGATATTCACCCGATACTATTGTCAAGGTTCTTAAAGCCATTAAAACTCCAGATCAGTATGTATACAACTTTGTAAAGGACCTGTAATAAAACATTGTGTTAAATGTCAACATGACTTGTGTTTGTTTTTATTTCCGTTTTTAGGACGCAAACATTAGGTCACCCCTCCTTCCTTTTTTTTGTCTGTGCTGCTGGCTATATAAGTGTCGGGATGTTGACGTTGTTCATCTTCAGACCTTGTGTTTTTATGCTTACTAATTTTCTCTTGCAGGTAATCCAAAATGGTTCACAGGTGCGATGAGTGCGATAAGACGTATACAACAACGAGAGGTCTGTCTAACCATCGTGCACGAGTGCATTCGCCTAGGAATCACGTTTGTGATACTTGCCGAAGTTGCTTTACATCCAGCATCGCCCTACGGAGGCATAGACGGCGCCACCTGATCACCTGCGCTACCTGTCGTTTAACATTTGAAACTGAAGACGATTTTGTACAGCACAATGCTCACCATCATTCTTCCGTTCCACATGACAGTGTAGGTCTTTTACACGTTCGAGCATCAGCCTTCAGAAACTTTTTCCAGCGATATGTTTATGAAGAGTCTACATCATCGCTGGACGTTGAGGCCTATTTTTATTCGTTCCTATTTTAGTTGGAGCAGTTGTTTGCCATATTACAAGGAAGGCATATGCAATTTAAATTCATACTATGTTTGACTCTACTGTTGGAAAAGCCAGGATTGGAAGAAGAATTAACGACCATGTCTACCATCTACCTTTGCAGTACGGCGTTAATTGTTCTGAAACCCGAAGACATACAAACTCAACTCGACTTGGCCATTTCTAAAATACTACACCAACTAGACATTTTTTATCGACACGGTTCTGGCTGGGTTGTATCTAAAATTATACGGTGCGACGTCCATGTAGGCAAGTATACACCCCACGCAGGGGGTGCGGTGTTGTCTTATTGGACAATTACCTGAAGAACAAGAAGGCCGTAATTAACGTAAAGTGTTTCGATAGCAAATGCTTTTTATACAGTGTTTTGGCTGCACTTCACCTAGCTCCTCATAATCATAGCAGAGTCGAACATTATGCTCGGTACGAAGGTACGCTTAATTTAAATGGAATCCGTTTCCCGACACCAGTGGACCAAATACCGAGGTTTGAAGCTCAAAACAATCTCTCGATTTGCCTGTACGGTTATGAGGACAAAAACATTTTTCCCATTCATATCAGCAAACGAACGGATTGTACCTAGGTGAAGCTACTTTTAGTCCAGGGGCAGCACTATTGTTACGTCAAAGACTTTAATTGTCTGGCACGTTCTGACAATAACAAATACGTATGTCCGTATTGTATTTCATCATTCCGTAGCGTCGAAAGGTTACACGAACACTTGACTATTTGCAAAATGTACGCATCTCAACACACGGTCATGCCTGAAAAAGCCGAAATGTCATTTACGAAATACAACAATCAGTTACGTCATCCGTACGTGATGTATTCAGATTTCGAGGCTATCTTACCCCCTGTAGACACCTGTCGTCCCGATCCTGAGAGTTCTTTTACTTTCAAGACGCAAGCTCACATTCCTTGCGGGTACGCGTACGTCATTATTGGACCTAATGG